>PJEM01005911.1:0-45830 GCA_004023845.1 Helogale parvula
GGCTGATCCAGTTCCTCAGAGGTTAATTCACTTGAGTTAAGATGTTATTGCACCAATGTCCTTCAAGCTCCTGGAGTTGAGATGTTATTGTACAAATGTCCTTCACGCTTTGGCACTCTTATAATAACAATAAGAAGGGATGTAAAGTTCCCAGGACAATGTTGTAACAATAACTGTGGGAACAGAAAAAGTTTTGTCTGGAAAAAACCTTTCTCTTAGCTGTGGCTGTTTCTATAAAACTGCTTGCATGTGAGAAATAAAGTGGCAATATGGGCACCGCTCCTGTTGTCCCTCCCGTTCCCATCCTTTGATTCTCTCTTCTTTTCCTCATTCCCTTACCCTCGCGTCCTTCCTTCTGTGCGCCCGCACTACAGTATATATTATTGAATCCCTCTAATAAATTTGAAGTGAGGGAAAAAGAATCAACAAACTGGATAATATAATAGAAACTTTTCATTTTGGAAAAAAAAAAAAAAGGAGGTGTAAATAAACATGGACTCAGTCCCGTAGTTAAACAGCAAACACCAAGCACACACATGAGAATCCCGTGGAGTGGAATGAGGCAAAGAAACAGAAACAACACTTGAAGGAGGACCGAGAACTTCCCAGAGCAGGTGATTACACGTTGACTCACACGTCCAAGAAACTCAAAGAACTTCAAGTGGCAGAAACTCAGAGATTCACGTCCAGACATAATATAGTCAAACTACTCGAACTCCAAGGCAAAGAAAAATCCTTGAAGCCAGAAGACAAAAGCTACTCATTACATATAGAAACAAATGATGATAAATGACAAAGTTCTCACTGGAAATAGGTAAGAATAGTGTAGGTAAGAAAACAGTGCATAATCAAACATACCCAAAGTACTGAAAGAAAAAAGAAACTCTCAACCAAGGAATTGACTCCTAGCAAGACTAGCCATCAAAAGAAAGTGAGACACCCTCTATTGGCCAAGATGAAGTAATAAGACAATGGATTTACATTCCAATCTAAATCAATAAAGGACAAAATATGTGAAACAGTGATTTACAAGGTATTAAGAATTGGCTAACAGAGGACAAAGATCTCCCGAGAGATTGGAAGGGGCCAGGTAAACCCAATGATTTCTCAGTTTACTACCAGAAGTTAGATCCGATGATGCAGCAAAGAGAGGGACCACCAGGTACAGCTGGGTTATCTCCTCAGAGTTGAGAGAAGGTGTGGCATTTCAAGTGCTCAGGAAAGACCACCAGAGAGGATCAATCTGCACAGAGAGATATCCAGCTATCTCCATGGGTTACCCTTGAGATTCAGAAGAGTTCCAACCAGCATATGGATCTGAGGGAACTACAGGTTTCTTAGAATAACCAGGAACCAGAACAAATCCAAATGCCTACTGGCAGGTGATATATATGGTCGCATCTATACAAAAGAATGCTATGAAGCAATAAAAATGAATTATTGATACACATAACAATGGATACATAAGGATAAATGTAAGAAAATTTAGGCTGAGCAAAAAGAGACATAAAAAGAAATATGAGGTATGATTCCATGTATATAAAATGCAAAATAATCTATTTTGTCTAACACACACACACACATCAGTGGTTCCTTGGACCCAAGTACAGAAGATGGGATGGTCTGAAAAGTGACACAGAAATCTTTGAGGGGTAATAGAAACTGTATCCTGATGTTGATGATAATTTCTTGGATTGTACAAATCTCAAAACCCAAAATTGAATTTGCTTTTAGGATGTAAATTATAGCTCAGTAAAACTAAGTTAGAAAAAAAATGTAGGGGCACGTGGGTCGCTCAGATGGTTAAGCATCTGACTTGTGAGTTCAGATCAGGTCCTGATCTCACAATTCCATGGGTTCAAGCCCTGCATTGGGCTCTGTGCTGACAACGTGGAGCGTGGTAAGGATTTTGTCTCCTTCTCTCTGCCCCTCCCCAGCTTGTGCTCTTTCCTTTAAAAGAAAAAAGGTGGGGGGGCGGATATAGGTCTCAAAGAACTAACAAATATTTTTATGGAACACAAGCTCAAAACTGGCGATGTCCATTCATTAAGAGGAGGCATCAGCAGGAGCAGAGACTACAAATTCATGACATGGACAATTAAGTAGAGATTGTATAGAATTACACAGCCACAATTGTTTAAAAAATGTTTGATGTGTATTAATAAATAAGATAGTTTTGGAAGTATAATTAACTAAGAGAAGACAATCAAATGTATCCTGAGATCCACAGGAGAAACAAGTAAAAATTAAGTTAGAATCTCAATGGCCACTTTCAAAAGTAGACCAGATAATATGACAGGAGAGTTAGCGAAGACATAGCTAAAGTAATACCAAATGCAGCAGAAAGAAAAGGAGATTAAAAAACATGTATGAGAGGTAAAGAGAAAAGGAATCAGTGCAGAGGCTGAGCCAATGTTAAATCAGCTATGAAGGAATCAATAGAATAGGGAAGAAGCAATATTCAAGAAAATAGTTGAGAATAAATGAACAAATGGAAATATAGTCTCAAATTGTGCTAAGCTGTAGAACACCAAACACAAAGTGAAAATCCTAAAAGAATTTTTAAGAGGCCTATAAAGGAAGGATATTACCAAATGGCAGACTTTTTCCAACATTAGCAGTTGGAAAAAATAAAATGCTATCAATAAAAGTACCAAAGGAATTTAACTCTTGTATTAATGAAAGTTCTCCAGGAAAATGATACCAATAAGACATACACAGATAGAGGACCTGAGTGGCTCAGTTGGTTGAGTGTCTGACTTCAGCTCAAGTCATGCTCTCATGGTTCGTGAGTTCAAGCCCTGCATCATCGGGCTCTGTGCTGACAGCTCAGAGCCTGGAGCCTAATTGAGGTTCTGTGTCTCCTTCTCTCTCTCTATGTCCCTTCCTTGCTCATGCTCTGCCTTTCTTTCTCTCCAGAATAAGTAAACATTAAAAATAGATGAAAAACAGACACATAAACTAACAGAAAGGGGGAGATTTATTATAAGACAAATTGTGCTCACATAATGTGCAAAAAGAGATACCCCATGATCCGATCTCTGCAAGCTGGAGAAGCAGGAAAACCAGTGACGTCAATTCAGTCCATATCTCAAGTTCTTAGAACTTAGAGCCCAGATGTCAGAAAGCAGAAGGCAGAGGTCTTAGCTCAAGCAAAGAGAGTGAACTTACCCCTTCCCTGCACTTTTGTTCTAGTCAAGCCCTCAGCAGACTGAAGGATACTAACACACGCTGCAGAAGGTGATCTCATTTACTTAGTCTACAGATTCAAATGTTGATGTCTTCCAGAAGCATCCTCATAGACACCTCCAGACACGTGTTCCATCAGCTCTCTGGACATCCCTTAGCCCAGTCAGGTTGACTCATAAAATTTGCCATCATGAAAATCAAACGGGAAAATTCCATATCCTTTCTTTAAAATTTTTTAAATGTTTTTTATTTATTTTTGAGAGACAGAGAGAGACAGTGTGAGCAGGGGAGGGTCAGAGAGAGAGGCAGACACAGAATCTGAGGCAGGCTCCAGGCTCTGAGCTAGCTGTCAGCACAGAGCCCAGTGCGGAGCTCAAACCCACAAGTGTGAGATCATGACCTGAGCCGAAGCCGGATGCTCAACTGACTGAGCCACCCAGGAGCATCAAAAATTCCATACCTAATAATCTTCAAATTATGAGGGCAAAGAAAGAACATCTCTGGGCAAGAAAGGAAGGGAAAGAAAGAGCAAGAGCGAGCAGCGAGAATAAAAAGTTTGAAAAAAGAAAAGAAAATTGACAAAATTATATTCAAGGAAAGTAAACTATGTACATGAGAAGGGAGGAAAGTAATTGTAGGTGAAGGTCTAATATGCAAAAAGGAAAGCCAAACAAAGAAACTGTGAGGATGTTGGATGCTATGATTTTCTTCCATCCTAGCATTTCCCCAACTCTGCAGTGTCTTTATGTCATTTTTATTTTTTTTATATTTTTAATATTTATTATTTTTGAGAGAGAGATAAACAGAGTGCAAGCAGAGGAGGGGTAGAGAGAGAGGCAGACAGAATCCCAAGTGGGTTCCAGTCTCTGAGCTTTCAGCACAGAGCCAGATGCAGGGCTAAAACCCACGAACTATGAGATCATGACCTGAGCTGAAGCTGGACGTTTAACCAAGAGCCACCCAAGCTCCCCAGTAATTTTGTTTTAAACCAGAGTTATCTGGGACCATTTACTGTAGGAGCAAACATCACTGGACCCTCAGCAGGCTCAGAGAAGATGGCATTATCTGTAATGATGGATGGAATCATCTTCACTTAACTGTGTGAACTCAAAAGCAGAAGCACTTGGGAGAGGGTCTTACATAGCCTCTCCTAATTTTTAGTGAGGAAAGAAAGGTCTCATTACAATATGTTCTTTTATAAAGGTAGAAACACTTGTAATATATTTTAGGAAAATTTCTATACAAAATAGTTGAGCACCACAAAAAGGTTGAACATTTTCAGGGTCAAATAGAGTGAAATATTTCATTGTCCAGTATTGTTGAATCTGTGCAAGCATTAATTCCATCTAATTGCTTAATAGAGAAGTTTTAATTAATAAGGAGTTTATTTGTAATATAGAACATAGGTAAACAAAGTATCATTTCCAGATGGTGAGCTGATACTGGAAAGAAATGGCTTTTTATTTCCTTTGGTCTTTCCACATGTCTCCCCATGGGGTGCCCAGACTAATGCTTTATGGTAAAATGTAATCAATGAACTGACAGAGAAAACTCACTAGAACTATTCAGAGTGGTGGTCTCTTTTTATTGGCAGATAATGGTCAACATAATAAGGAAAATCTCAATGCAATGCTTCATGATCAAATGTCCATTTTCCTGATGAATTTAATATTAAGAAGGGAATCTAGGATGATAATCAAAGAGGACCCCAAGGCATAAGAATCCTGTAATTTCTCTTAGCCTGGGTAGAGGTTGGAGCTCCAAGAATTAGTTCAATAAAAGAGTCTAAGTGAAGTAGATGAGGGGGGTGATGGTGGGAGGGAGTCAGAGAGAGAGACAGATACCCTCTGTGAGAAAGAAGAACACAAATCAAGATTATGTTAAATGCTCTAAGAGAGCATGACAAGGGTGTTTCTAGGACCATAATTTAATTCTATCATCAAAAGGTTGAATGTAATCATCAACAGGGAACTAACTAAATCAACAACACCAGAGACAAAATAATGCTATGGATTACAAAAACAATGAAGGACATCTTCATACACTGATAAGGACACAAAAAAAGAGGCAGAATTGTGCAAATAGCACAGTGTCTCACCTGTATAAAAGGGGAAGAGACCCTACACCTGATTCTTAAGCATGTAACTTCACTGCCTACTCAAAACCACATACATGAGCACACACACATGCCCAGGGGTTCCCACTTGATTGGTATACTTCTCTGATTCGTGCTTTGGTTTATCTGCTTTGTATATGCCCCCAGTTTTCACATTTCAGCATGAATCATGGATACAAAATGGTGTTCACGTTTTAAGGTCCTGGATCTAGCAAGGCTCAGAGAACAGTAGGAAAGAAGGAACAACAAATAAAAGAACATTTCCTGCTCATTTTTGTGCGAGGTGTGTGGGCTCGTATAAGTCTGTGCATGCAGAAGTCAGGAAAACAGAATTAACACTTCTCAGCCTCCTCGCCCGCCCATCAGGGAGACACCGTGTTGCAGCCTCATGTGAAAAATTGGCACAACAAATATCGAGACAAAACCAAAGACATTGACAGGCCAGGTTGATTTACTGGGCAAAAGCAGAGTTTCCAGAGAAAGGTATATAATTCATCCAAGAGTTGAGGAGACCAATGAGAAAGAAAAGAGTGAGCACAATTCATTGTTTGCATAGAAGGGGGAGAAATTTGATGAATTACTGCCATGACTGCTTTTTTTCTTTTCTTTCTTTTTTTAGTTGATAGATTTTGGTTCTCTATTTTTTTCTTTTTCAAATGTATTATTGTATAGAAATGAACCCTAAGAAGGAATGAATATATATGCATACATAAATAATATATACCTATAATATTCATACATACCTGTAATATATGTGTAGTAGATAATACCTCAGTGACCAACTGAGAAAATATTGTGATCATATTTTGTGCACTACAAAGCAATATCACATAATATTTTCTCATCTGTCACTATAACAAGCTTTAAAGAAAACATTCATTTTTATGATAAGAAAGGAAGGTCAAACTAGTTTCAATGACTTCTTCAGCATAAGATAGCTAACATCGGAAAGAGACAGAATTTAGTTTACCTATCCATTCATTCGTGAATCTGAGAGCTTTCAATGGGACAAGTACTTTTGTTTGCTTTGAAGAGATAAAGAAGTCCCCATCTCTGCTTTCAGGGAGCTCATGTCCTAGCAGATGACGACAAAGGTCACAGTCGTGTGAGATGGAAGGCATGTACAAGGTACAAGGGAAGCAGAGAGGCCTCATGTTCAGTGATGCCCAATGGGTTACACAAGATTCAATGAACCAGGTCACCTGGAGCTGACCTAGAAAGCCATGCAGACATTCCCCAGAGCAGTAGGACCAATGGATGGGACAGGAAGGGTACCTAGGCCAAGGAGCGTCATGAGTGTAAGAAAGCTGCCAACTTTCAATGAGGATCACACAGCCTGTCACAATGAGAAATGATAAAGGGCAGTGATGGTAGGGAGTCAATTCACAAAACCCTTTTGTCCCCAAGCCTAATCTCTCCCATGGTCTCCAAACTTCAGTGCACATAAAATCACTGGGAAGATCAATCAGAATTACCCGAGGCCACCTGAGAACTCCAATTTCCATTTACTGGTAGAACAAAGGCCAAATTTCAAAGCCTTTGGGCTAAGGAGAGATCATGTGGCACAGGAAACCAGTAGGTGACAGAAAACCGACACATCTGCTACCACTGGCTTGACTACCACAAAATTCCTTCAACATTTTGGGGCAATATTTCAAGCATTTGCAAATAATCATGTGTGCCAAGGGAGTAGTTTCCAAAAACCTTGATTTTTGTTTCTGTTATGGACTTTTTCTGTTGTTTTCTGTTTTTTTTAAGATGCTTCTTATACAGAAGAAGAATAAATATGTAATAGAGGGATTACTCAGCAATTAAAAAAAACACGTTCTCATGTGCCTCTACGGCTCATCCACAACACTTCTCTGACCAGAAGTGTGGGATTTCCCCCAAACCAAACACTTCCCCAACTATCCTAACACAAGCTGGGTGGCCTGCAATTCAGTTCCATTCTGATGCCATCAACCTACCTACAGATCCCACAAGATGACGTCACTTCCAATGCCAACCACCAGTCCCAGGCTGTCACCTGCTATTCTGATTGGTTGTAAGTCAGGGGTTCCATGACCCTTTCCTCAAGTTCAATGATCTGCAAGGATGGTTCAAAGAAATCAGGCTACTTAGAGGTTTACCATATAAAAGGGGTATGCTAAAGAATACAGATGAACATCATACGAAGAGATGCATATGGAACATTCTAGAAGTATCCAGAGCAGGAGCTCCTGACCCCATGGAGTTTGCGAGTGACATTCTTCCCAAATGTGGATGTGTCACCAACCCCAAAAGCTCTCAGAACCTTGTACTTTAGAAATTTTTAGAGCAGCTTCTTCATAGGCATGATAGGTTGTTAACAATCTCTAGCTCCTTCTCCCCAAAGGACAAGAATGATGCTGAATATGCTAAGATTCTAATCACACTTGATCATTATTGTGACCAGCCCTGGTCCAAAAGCCCACCAAGAGTCAGCTCCTTAGAACAAAAGACACTCCTATTACCCAGAAAATTATAAAGAATTTAGGACTCTATGGAAGACACTCCTATCACCCTCATTACTCAGACAATTACAGGATTTTTTTTGTGTCAGGAACCAGGGTCAAAGAGCAAATAGTAGCAGTTACAGAAAACAAAAACCAATATGTATTTCTTATAATTTCACAGGGAGGGAATTCTGGAACTCCACATAGTTTCCATCTCCTCGTTGAGGCAATACCTGAGGCACTCAGGAAACGTGCCGTGTAGCCCTCGGCACAAATAACAGGTTGTGGTGTAGACAGAGGACATGAGGTCTACTGTGAATCCCTCCAGAGTTGGCAGAGGGCAGGCTTCATGATACCGGACATGATATGCAAGTGCATTGTCAAGAAGGCATGGCTAAAAATATCTCCACACACCTTGATGGGACGGTGCTCACAGTAAAGTTGATTATACTGCAATGTTTTCCCCCCATGAGTTAACACATTTAGACTTTAGCCTCATAACTGAATAGAAAGTAATTCCCCCTAGACAGAAGTCTCCAGAGGTCAGGCACCATGTTTGTTTTGCTTGATGATAGATTTCGATCACAGTACAGTGTGTGGCATTTTGTAATTGCTTAATGAGTGTCTTCTGAATGACAAGATGTGATGAGGAGAAAATTAAGAGCAAATATATTTAACCACAATGTACAGAAAGGAAGCAAAAAGTGCAAAGTCTAAATTATATTGTATAATCACCTTTCTTCTGTGCAAAGAAAGGAATCTGGAAAGGAAAAAAAAGTAATAGGTAAATAAAGTCTGTATTTTTGACCCTAGAGTCTACCAGGCCATCCAAAAACTTTCAGGAAGTTATATTAGACTGTGCCTCACAAAATTTATCTGAATATACCCCAGGGAAATGCCAGAAGAAAAATGGCATAACATGTGCGCATCTCATTCACATGCATCTATAAGTGAAAGTCCTGATAAATGATCGTGTCTCTGACCTGTTCTAGACATTCTCATTGAAAGTGATGAATTGGGGAAGGAAAGCAGCCAAGACATGGCTGGAATTACTTGGTACCTAAGCTGCATATTTTAGAGTTGATATTTACTTTGACCTACAAGGGAAGCCTTGACCATTCTTACTCATTAACACATCTCCTTCAGAGGCTCACATACAGATCCTGATTTCTTGGAGATAACAGATAAAAATCTATTTGGCTGTCCCTAAAATGCAAGAAGAGTCTGTACAAAAGAGAAATGACTTAAACCAGAAGCAGCAGAGGGACTTGATACCATGAAGGGGTCAAGAGATGTATTAATAGAGAGAACAGCACTGACGTGCAAGGCAAGTTTGCCCAGGTGATCCATCACTTAGAAAACTCCACAGGTAGCCAAGGAGCACTGATTTGCACAAACAGATCAGATATTCGTAGCTAAAAGTTAGTTTAAGACTCACAATGGAGTAGGTTTTGGCTTCTTCTTGGGTGTGACATGTCCAAAGGAATGGTGTTTATGATGATTATACAATAATATTAAATAATACATTTGAGTCACACCATCTTGGTGTGCTCACATTGTATAAGCCATGGTTTTCATGCAGTCAGCACAGAGCAGAGACTTAAAATGATTACATGAATAAAGATGAGTGACTTAAAACTGAAAACACATGATCCACAATATGCAGAAATATTGAAATTAAGATAAATGCTGTCACGTCTATGACTTCTAGAAAGAATTAATAGCTATGTTACTCTAATAGTTTGGTCTGCCTCCTAGTCTTGGTATTTTTTAAAAAGATTTTAAAGTAATCTCTACACCTAATATGGGCTTGAACTCCTAACTCTGAGATCAAGAGCTGCATCTCTTTTGACTGAATGAGCCGGGAGCCCCTGTCTACCTCTAATAGGAAGTCACAGAACACACATGGTGATACAGTGATTGTCCTTCCTACTAAGAGGGCTCTTCCCTCTCCTCTTCACTGCTTTTCACTTTTAAATATTAAACTGGTGGGTGTTTCATGTTTACTTACTCTTCTGGCTCGCAATATCTACACCCACACTGGGTTTGCAAAACAAGTTATTTTCTGCAGGAAAGATATTACTGTACTATCCCCACGTGCCATCTTAGAATATTTCACTTCTAAAGCAACTGTTACTGATCTAAGAAAAAAAATATCAAGAGCCTCACTTTCTTCATATTAATTTTTAAACATTCTGTTTTATCTTTCTGAGATTTCAGGGCTTTCACAAGAATGTACCACGTGAGAAGATCCACACTTCTTATCTTTTGCTTTAGTACATGTGCTTCGCTTGCTCTGAGAAGCATACAATATTCCTTCACCATATCATCCAGCTTCAACGTCCCGATGCTTCAGGGTACAATAAGATCAGTGGGCTTACGACACACATTTGAGAAACATATTTGACCTTAACTGAAAAGAGATGATTTAAGCAGATTTTGTGAACTTTCTCAAGATCAACTAAAATTAGTTTATGAAAAGTTTGTTCTTACAAACTTACAGTGAAGAGGGCATCATGCACATGGAGGAACACAGAGAATGGAGGTAGAGTTCCTGTCTCTGAGTAACTGAGATTCCTGTAAAGCCTGTAACCTTACTCCCAGGGAAAAACAGAATAAAAGCTATAAAAGCAGTATGAATCACTACATGAAGGGCAGAAGTGAGGGCGATCTTAGTAACAGAACCCAAGGCATCCTTCCCAGAGGAAATGGTATCTGAGATTCACCTCAAATCATAGGTAGAGATGGTAGAGCAAAGCATCCTTGTAGGGCTTGCTTTAATTACATCAAATTATATGCTTGGAATCTGGATGGTGGCAGGAGAAGGAGGGGGAGAGAAAGGTCAGGGAAACGAGTTAGACCAGAAGGAATGAATCGCCAAAATAATTAGTTGAGACTTTAAATGGTAGGCATGAAAGATTTCTAAGCAAAGACATAACCATCAGTGCTGTGTTCTGAAAAGATTTTGGAAGCAGAGTGTTTCTCTAGATGTGGAATGAATTCCAATCATGTCCAAATCATTGATGTGCCTAATTCATAAAGATTTGCGGAATGACACTGCATTACCAGAAGACTATTTGCCACTGTTAATACTCTGCCATTACAGAGTGCTTCCTAGTGAACAAGTTCTGTGTTTATTATCTCATTGTAGCTTAGCAATGGCTTCATGAAGCACCAATATCCCTGTTAATAAATTAAGAATAAATTTTCAGTCATGAAACTGTTCACATACATCATAACTGGGACAACAAAGACCAGAATCCAGGATTGTGAAACCAAAATCTCATGTGATGTCAACAGTTATACAAATTAAGTGTCAGTAAGTGTGGAAGGATATCAGGGACTTCGGAAGTAACAGTGGATAAAAAAGTAAAATTTTAAGAACATAGGTGCCGACTCAGGAACAACTTGCTGCTTTTATGTGTGTTCTACTTAGAACACAGAATTCCACTTTAGGAGAAGAGAACAGGAGTTAACATAGAAGAATACAGGGGAGAGGGTAACAGGAGGGACCCACGATAGATTCAGGGTTGGCGGAATTCAGAGCCATGATCCCTGAACTTGACCATGAGAGGCAGCGTATTTAGGTTCCGTAAAATCATTTCATCGTGAGACTCTACTGGTGTCTCTTTAAAGACCCTCCCTGCACTAAAATGTGCCTAAAAGTCTCAGAGGCTTGATGCTTAGGTCAAAGATCACCATGCTCCTCACAAAACACTCTGTGGTTGTTTGACTAATAAACTTAGAATTAGAATGAATTTCAGAAGAAACACTCATTGAGAGGAGGAAGAATTCTACGGTATGCCCACCCCCTAAGATTCCTGGCCTCTTGTGTACACACCCCTTCTCCAATTATTCAATCAAACACAAGTCTAGAATATTACAGTTACACTTAAGGTTTCAAATCAACAGACACTAAAATAGGAGATTATCTGGGTAGTCCCGACCTAATCACAAGAGTCCTTTGGAAGCATAAGGTTTCCTCCTGATGGTTGTGGAAGAGAAAGAAGCACATCTGGCCACCCTGGGAGAAAGCAAGTGTGTCACGAACCACCTGGGGGTCCTGTATCAAGAACTACAAGGAGACTCCGGACACTGAGAACAGCCCCCCAGCCTCCAGCTTCAAGGAAACCGAGACTTAAGTCCAACAGACGCAAGGAAATGGAATCTGCCAACAACCACTGACCTTGGAAGTGGTCCCCAGATGCCGGATGAGACCCACAGCCTCAGCAATGTGTTTATTTCAGCTCATCTCCCCTGATCAGAAAATCTGGTTGTGCCTCAGCTAGACTCTGAACATGAAAAAATAGGAGATACTAAGTTTGGGTCATTTGTGGTGTTTTTGTAAAAAGAACTACAAGACAGATACATCCTTTGCATTAGAGACAACAAAACGGGCTAAGAAAGATTTCATTATTTGATTCAGGTCAGCCAGCTAGCCAGTGACAGGTGTGTCACTAAAACTAAGGTTTCCCAACTCCTGCCACAGCATCCTTTGTTCTTCCCTGCGCTGGTATGCTCCAAATCTCCTCTGGCTCTCATGCCTTCAAGGCATCTTTTCCCAGACTGGACCTCCAGTATCGCATTTTTACTTAGCCTCTGTGATGATTAATTTTGTGTGTCAACTTGGGTTGGTCCCAGAGGGCCCATGTATTTGGTCAATGACTATCATTTTGGATGAGATGAGCATTTGAATCCATATACCGAATAGAGCATACTGAGCCCCTGATGTAGGTGGGCCTCATCCAATCAGTTGAAGTCCAGAATAGAACAAAAAAATGAAGGATGCCTCAGTGGCTCAGTCGGTTAAGCATCTGGCTCTTGGTTTTAGCTCAAGTCATGATCTCATAGTTGGTCGTTTGGAGCACTGTGTCAAGCTCTGTGTTGACAGCACAGACCCTGCTCAAAATTCTCTTTTTCTCCCCCCCCCCTGCCCTTGCTCGCTCCTGTGTGCATGCTTGTGCTTTATCTTTCAAAAAATTAATATTATTAAAAGAACAAAAAGACTTAACTTCCTATAAAGAGGAATAGACCCTTCCCACCTAATGGCCCCCTTACAGGGACACTGATTTTTTTCCCTGCCTTGGGCCTGGGACAGAAATCTTGGGACTCCGGAGGAAGCTTTGGGGGGGCACTCCCAGCATCAGCTCCCCTCTGTCTCTGGCTTCCTGAATGAAGCTCTTGGGGACTTCTCAGCCTCGTAATCACATAAACTCCTTTTCACATATTATATCACATGTGACAAGAGATTGGCATGTTCTCCGTTCTCCCCCTGCTACCGGTCCTAGTTCTCTAGAGAACCCTACCCCATTCTCCCTCCCACTCCGCCAGCCTGAGACGCTTGCCACGCCTTCCTGTTTGACAACACGAACTCCCATATCCAGAGCTGTGCCCTGTACCCTGACCGCACTGCCGAACCGTAGTCACGGTCAGTGTGCCTGACTCGGCTGGGACCACGGGAGGAGCCAGGGGCAGTGGAGTGGCGTGGCACTCCGTGTGGGACAGGCCCACAGAGCCAGGCTGTCATCAGTCTGCTCTCGTGAATTCCACCACTGAGTCTCTGGCAGGCTTCTCCATCCCCCCTCCAGAACCCTGACTGTTCTTTTTGTGCTGATTTTCTTGACCGAATTGCAGTTTCTCCACCGGTACCTCTTGTCCTCTGTTAAAGATCAACTTTCAGGATCCCCACATATAAATAACCTCTGTGGCTTTAATTAAATGGTGCAGTTCATTTCTCTCTCATCCTAAGAATACTACTTACACTTAGAAGGATACTGATTAATGCTTTTTGTTCTTATTAGGGTCAGTTGGCACTTCAACATAACATCAGTTGGAACCAAGAATAAAACATAAAATGGTTTCAATCAAAATACACTTTTGTATTTGCCAAGGACAAAAAAAAAATCACAGGTCATTAGATCAAAATTAAAAGTATAAATACCATTCTTAGTGGTAATAACAGCCATCCGCCACAGAAAGACTATGCACCACGCTGAGATTCAGTTCAATTTAAGTGTTGAAATGTACATGCTAGTGCAAACAGAGAAGCCTAAATTCACCTTATTTATCAAAACCAAAAGATGTTCCATCCTAGAGAAATGTCAGTGCTTAAAAACAAGATTTTTACAGCCTCATGTTACTAATGTCCTTCAATTGTCTGAAGAAATTTGAATTTCAGTTATGTTATCAATCTAAAAATCCCATCCAGTTGACTCTTACACGATGCCTCAAATTAGAAGATATCGAGTCATGGTTACATTTGTAAATACGTACACATAGTTTAATTTTCTTTCAAAAGTTAGTAACATGCAGATCAGCCCATTGAAAGATAACTAACTTGCTTTTATCAGCACATTTTTAAATAACAGCTAATCCAAGCATAGACATTCATGCTCTCTGAACAAAAACCCCTTGCTTCATTAAGCAGTATGTTGACAGCTAATATGATAAATTTAAATAACAAATACGAATTTTACAAGCACATTAAAGGATAACAGAAGATGCAAAAGGGCATACTTTTGAAAAGGGTGATTACCTCATGTAGATAATTTTTGTCAAGCTTACCTGAAATACACATAAAAGCATACTAATGTTGCATAAATTATCATAGTAATCCACCTTTAATTTCTGTTATGATACTACTTATAACTACACTCATCAAAAGATAAAAAAAATTACAAGTAAATGAAGCAGTGGAAGAAACAGGTAAAATAAATTGATACTATATGTGTGGCCAAAGTATTCAAAGAAAATTTTTATCCTTAAGAAAATGTTTTTATTGGGGCACCTGGGTGGCTCAGTCAGTTAAGCGGTTGGCTTCAGCTCAGGTCATGATCTCACGGTTCGTGGGTTCGAGCCCTGCGTCGGGCTCTGTGCTGACAGCTAAGAGTCTAGAGCCTGCTTCGGATTCTGTGTCTCCCTCTGTCTCTGACCCTCCCCTGCTCAGCCTGTCTCTCTCTGTCTCTCAAAAATAAATAAAACATAAAAATAGTGTTTATTAAGATAGAAATAAGACTTACGTAGAATAACTCAATTTAAATCCATAAACCCTATTTTTGAAGCTGTCTTCATCTGTTTATCTATTGCTTCTAGAATAAATTACTCCTTTTTAGCAAGACATAAGAACCATGCCTCCCACTGGGATTCCAGTGAAAGGTATACACCAACTATGTTTTACAACAGGCAAGTTTCTTGTTTGTGACACAACAGCAATCTGGGAATAGATGAAGATATTCCAAACAAACTTTTTCACTTTTGAAAAACATCCTACTGGCTTTCTTACTTCTCTTTAACACCACTGATGAGCATTGATGAGAATGTTCCCTGTGCCTCCTGAGCTCCAAGATGCCCAAATCAGTGAGTAATCAATTTGTGGTGAAGTTCTTCAGAGGTTCATTTCATTTTTAGAATGCATGAAACTGATCTCAGAAGATGTCTTCCCAACTTCAGCAAAGCCAATAAGGTACAGGGTCCAAAGAAACCCTAGTTTCAAAGTCTTTCTTCATGTGGCACCTCTTTTTTTTTAATTATTTAAATGTTTATTTTTGAGAGAGACAGATACAGAGCCCAAGCAGGGGAGAGGCAGAGAGAGGGGGAGACACAGAATCGGAAGCAGGATCCAGGATCTGAGCTGTCAGCACAGAGCCTGATGTGGGGCTCAAACCCATGAACCATGAAATCATGACCTGAGCTGAAGTCAGATGCTTAACAGACTGAGCCACCTGGGTGTCCCTTCATTTGGTGCCTCTTGTCCAACAACGTCCAAGCACATTATGGTGTTGAAGACTGATGCTAAGTCGCCTGGAGAGGACCTAAAAAGTAGAACTGATGAGAGTACTGTGTTCTTGCAGAGCCCGTCTGGCAGGTTCTGACCACAGTAGGAGAGCAAGTCCCAGATAAAAGAGAAAAGTCTCACAAGGCCAGCACACCTTGTTTGGCAAGAATGAAACCTGCCCGGCAGGTCAGATGGAGGTCCTCAAATGGTGCAAGATGGACATCTGCTTGGGAAGCTTCCCATTTCAAAAAGTAAATCTGACTCGCTGAAAACAAGGCCGTGTAACAGGAATCTGGGGATACTGGGTCACAGTGTGCTGCACTTCCCCACTCAGCAGTGCAAATAGCTTCTGCAGCAGGACACCTATCAGCAGTGGAGTTAAGCTTTCTTTCTTTTAAATATCTAGAGAAGGGTTTGTTTCCATCATGAGACTTATCATCTTGAATCTAGGACTCAAGGTTTATTGCCATGAATTAGTAACTTAAGGGAAGTCTTTTTCCCTGATCCTTTTAGTATTTCGCATAATGCTTAACACCATGCATTACATGCAACACATGCGTGTTAGTTTACGCAAGCCAACAAAGGACCCGCATCATTTCTTCAAATACCCAAAGTCCAAATATAATCATGTGTCACTGCACTGCTAGGTCAGCTCATTCATATCCTAAGGAATTTTTAGTCCATCACCAATGATCCCCTTTTCCAGAATTTTCTCGTACCATAATAGTAGGTGCCATACTGTCATGATTTCCTGATAAATCTCCAAGTATTACACATTTTCTGAGATTCCTGTTGTCTTTTCAGTTCAAGACATGGAGTTGAATCATCTATGGATTTTAGATGTTTTGAGGAAAAACTACAATCATTTATGCAAAAAGCAGCAAAGAAATAGCTTCACAAAGCACACATTTGTTTTTTTTTTTTTTATTTTTACAAAGCATACATTTAAAGAGAGAGCATATAAATAAACACTGCCTGGAAAACTAGTATTATCCAAGGAAGGTGATCGATTAACTTTGATAGGACGTTTACACAACTGCTTTCTTCTCTTTATGGCATGGAGTAGAAGACACCCAGAGGGGTGTTTGGGTTGTTTGGTAGCCTCCCATGTGGCCAAGGAAGGGCCAGGCTCCCCGGGTCAAGGACCTGCCCTACACAAGGTTCAGAGCCTTTGCATGCAGTCATTGGCTGGCATGAGTATGCCTATCACCTCCATTCCCTTCATGGGCTAGAAATAAGTTCTAGGACGGCCACCTGAGAAGGGGGGCTGAGGCACAAGGGGTAACTAGGACTAGAAAGAAACCAAATCTGATCCACAGTTACTGTCACTGACACTTAAAATGTAGAGTAAGAACAACAGGGAAATCTCTTAACAACTCTATCACTGATAGGATCCCCCATTCATTTTGTCAGAGTTGCCCATGAATACGGGAGGACTCATGTACAAAAACAGCACAGAATATATTCCCTTTAAGTATCTCACTTTTAAACTGTTCGACAACTCTTTTCTTCCATCTTCATATTTACTTGAAAACCTGACTTCTTTATTAACATTCACACTCTCCTGAGAAAAGATCTGCACACTTGCTGCCACTGAACAAGACTTTCCACACATGTAAATTTCTCGTTAGAACCCAAGACATTTTGTTCTGCAAATTTCTTTGCTTGAAATACACCTTTGTTCCCACGGTTGTTCCCCACTTAACCTTCTGAACCAGATCGATCAGCGTCTAAGTCTCTTAGGACATCCAATACCTTCATGCAAACTCTCCCTGTTCTTCTTAAGTCAGAATGACTTCAACTCAGGTTGGATCTTCACTTGCTGAATCATAAAGGTGTCCTCAACATAATTTAGGAACCATTTGATAGCTATATTTATAACCCAACAGATGTCTAGGTAGTTAAAGGCCCCTGGAGGATAGTGCCACGCAATTTGAAACTCTTTGAAAGTGGTCCAGTATTTTTCACTGTTGCTCTCACTCAGTCCCAAGGGACCCCGCCAGATGCAGCAGATGTCCACTGGAGTTTCTTCTGTCTTGTTCATTCTTTATATCCTCTCCTAACACCCAATCATTTTTTTTTAACTCAAGTCTCTTGGCAATACAAGTTGAAATGACATCTTGAACAGAACCAATTCGTTCTAAAGAGGTCAAAAGGATTCACGCATGAGAGATTTTCCATGTGTTACAGAGACACAAAAGAGGATATTACATGGAACCAGAATTTTGAGAATTCAGAAGGAAAATGGCACTATCCTAACAATATTAACATTTAACTCTATGTAAAATTACTTGTGTACTAATGTTAAAATTTATGTATGCTACTTCATTGCTCAAAATGATAATTCATAGGAAAAAGTCAGTTGGCTTTTAGCAGGGGCAACTGATGGCTGATTTCCCTCCAAATACTTTATTAATTATCCTGCATGTACTCTTATTCCTGTGGGTGCCTCCTGTACCATGTGAGCTGTCAGTCATTCCCTCGGAATGCAGCATTCCTTCTTCCTACTCCACAACCCTCATCCCCACTGTTCCTCATGCAACCCACATACCCACCTACCCACCCACCCACCCTCTGCAAGATAATCCACAGGACTCGTGGACCATAGAGACAAGGGCACAGATGCCAAGAACGCCACGCCATATTTTGTGGGCAGAATATTGTAACCAACAATTTACTTGTGATGTGATATGTACTTGTTGATTGGCCAAGATGAAATGGACTCCATCCAGAAATTACACTTTCTGAGTGTAATGAAAACCTGACAATACAGTGACTAATAGAAGGGAAAATATTATTATAGGATCATAAAACCAACTATAGGAGTATGAACCCAACAGAGAGGCCAAAAAATCTTGGCTACCTTCTTCAGTCACAGAACAAACAGAATTCTTTAGAACAAGAAGAGAAATATTTCCTCTCACTGAGCACTTGAGAGACCAATTTTATTTTGAGCTATTTATCACATATGCACACAAGAGTCAAATTCATAGGTCCTGTTTCCATGTAAACAAGCACAAAATTCACCTGTTTACTGTATCAACTCTTCATCAAAATGAGTAGTGCATATTAAACAGAATATTTGTCTCAGCAAATTTAACATTTACTACATCGATTTTGAGATTTGGGAGATTTGGGGGACAAATTTCTTCCATAGATGTTATCTTCCAAGTCTCTCTAGCACTAAAATGAAGCTATACCAGGGAAGAACTTAGTTGTGGTGATAACAGTCATTCATTCATGCATCTCTGGGACCTAGAATAAGTCTTGGCATATAGTAGGTGCACAGCAAATTGTTGTGCCTCTAAATAAATACCTTGAGGTCTTTAGGCTAAGTGAAATAATCCACACAAAGAAAGACCAATATTGCATGATCTCACTTCTAAATAGAATATTAAAAGCAAACCACAAAAACGCCAAACTCCCAAAAAGAGAGAGAAAGGTGGTTGCTAGGGGTGAGAGGCAATTGGTAGAAGTTGATAAAAGGGTACAAACTTCCAATTGTAAGATTAACAAGTTACGAAGGTCCAGTGTATAACATGGTGATTCTAAGTGTGTAACGCTCAATTATGTCTTTGAAATTGGCTCAGAGTATAATTTAACTGTTCTCACACACACACAATAATTACGAATTTAGTGTGAAGGGGAACAGAATGGCTCTGATGTCATGAATGTTTATGGTGGAGAACTCAAAGGAAATTGCAAACATTTACATATAAGTGTTCATAACAGACCATATACCTCTTTTTCTGATCAGAGAGAATTCATCCTCTATATTACTTTTATTTGATTGGAGCTATCATATTTAACAGAAAATTTATGTACTTCATTGATATATCACGCTTAAGCCAGAGAAGATAAATAGCCAAAAATTAATTTGACATTGGTGGAACTCTTTCCTTATTTTTCTAGGGATGACTTGGCATGAGGGCGCCAAAAGGAACAAGATGATTCACTAAAAATGACTGCATCCAATTACTGACTATAGGTCAGCCAAATGCATGAAGAAAAAATGATAAAGTTGATGCCATGTATTTCTGAGTATCTCTCTTTTGCATAGATTTGTGTGGTCCTTAGACAAAAAAAAACAAGATTTAAAAAAAAATTTTTTTTAATTATTAAATGTTTTTATTTATTTTTGAGACAGAAAGAGTGCGAGAAGGGAAGGGTCAGAGAGAGGGAGATTCAGAATCTGAAGCAGCTCCAGGCTGTGAACCAGCTGTTAGCACAGACCCCGACATGGGGCTTGAACTCACGAACCATGAGATTATGATCTGAGCCAAAGCTGGTCGCTTAACCAACTGAGCCACCCAGGTACCCCAAGATTTTTTTAATAGTTTATTGTCAAATTGGTTTCCATAAGACACCAAGTGCTTCTCCCCACAAGTGCCCTCCTCCATCACCACCATCTCTTCCCCCCTCCCCCTCCCCCTTCAACCCTCAGTTCATTTTCAGTATTCAGCAGTCTCTCAGGTTTTGCAACCCTCTCTCTCCCCAACTCTCTTTTCCTCTTCCCCTCCCCCTGGTCCTCCATTAGGTTTTTCCTGTTCTGCTGTTAGACCTATGAGTACAAACATATGGTATCTGTCCTTCTCTGCCTGACTTATTTTGCTTAGCATGACACCCTCGAGGTCCATCCACTTTGCTACAAATGGCCAGATTTCATTCTTTCTCATTGCCATGTAGTACTCCATTGTATATATATATACCACATCTTCTTGATCCACTCATCAGGTGATGGACATTTAGGCTTTTTCCATGTTTTGGCTATTGTTGACAGTGCTGCTATGAACATTGGGGTACATGTGCTCCTATGCATCAGCACTTCTGTATATCTTGGGTAAATCCCTAGCAGTGCTATTGCTGGGTCAGAGGGGAGTTTTATTGATAGTTTTTTTGAGGAACCTCCACACTGTTTTCCAGAGCGGCTGCACCAGTTTACATTCCCACCAACAGTGTAGGAGGGGGCCCGTCTCTCCACACCCTCACCAGCATGTATAGTCTCTTGATTTGTTCATTTTAGCCACTCTGAATGGCGTGAGGTGGTATCTCAGTGTGGTTTTGATTTGTATTTCCGATGATGAGTGATGTTGAGCATCGTTTCATGTGCCTGTAGGCCATCTGGATGTCCTCTTTGGAGAAGTGTCTGTTCATGTCTTCTGTCCATTTCTTCACTGGGTTATTTGTTTTTTGGGTGTGGAGTTTGGTGAAGATGCTTTTTTTTTTTTTTAAGGAGGCATTTATTCCAGTCTCCTGGACTTAGATGTACTATCATTCATCCATATGGTTTCTACTTTTAATTCTGTATTTAGTCACATGAATTGCTACAATAAAGCAGATCCAATAATATTAGATCCTTGTTTTGACCACACACTGCATATGCAGTTACTTTTTCTGAACGAAGGCAAGAAAGCAGCCATCTGAGGCTCAGAGCTTTGGGTCTTTGTCAAGCTCAAAGCTACTTAAAGCACCTGCACCTCATTTTAATCATCATCCAGAACAATACATTTGAAAGAGAATGTCACACAATAAATTTTTTCCTTGAACTGTCCAAATATTAGACTAATGAGAGTTAAGTTCTCCTTCCTATGCCTTTATAGGTTTTTTTTTCCCACATTTTACTGTATGAGGCAGTGGGACCCAAGATGTGGGAAAGGGGATGATTTCAAGTTGACTTTCCAGATACCGTCAAGTACCATTCTCATCTTCTGTGGAAAAATGTAGTAAAGAGATGCCACTATCTTAAGGACTTTGTTTAGTTATGTATGTATATAAACCAAGATCAAAAGGCTTACCACACTAGTGGCCAGCAAGCTGCCTGGAATCCCCCAACTTCCAAAGCCTATATGCCCACACTGAACTCAAAGCCCTTTCTTGTTCTACCTTGTCATTTACCTGCAAATACCTAGTCAACTCTTCCAGACTCAACTCAAGAGTTAGAAAACTCTGTTGGCCTCTCCTGACCCCATCAGTGTCCAGGAAAACTTACCCACTCGGACATTTGTACTCACCCTACTCCCTACACTGACCTTGGTTAGAATTTGAGAATACTCCACCAGATTCTGAGATTTTTAAGGAAAAGAACTATCTACACAAAGCAGAGCATCATTTGAACACAGGATTTATACTCAACAAATAATTTTGAATGAATCAATAAGTCATGAAATTCAAATGATGCATCAGCTCATCCAGTCCCTCAAATAACTTCTTTAATTATTTGAAATTAGTTGAGACCTTAACTACATTTCCTTTTAACCACATACCCTGCCAACGTCTGTTGGGATACTTTAACCAAAAACAATGGGAACAAACTCTACAGTAACAAATCATACTAACTACTAGATTTATAGCTAAGAGAACCAAAGGAAGGTTAAAAAAAAATATCTAGGATTCAGCAAATGCCAAACAAAGTCAAAGAGCTATTGGGGTGTGTGCTGGATGCCACCATCAGGATAAATAAGCTCCTATAGTTTTCAGACCTTGTCATTCCTTTCAAAACCGCAATTCCAGGAGAATACCTGATCTTGGTATAATTTAAGTCAGATGCCGGCCTGCTACAAGGGAGAGTCTGTCAACTTTCTTGGCCTTGCTGTCTGCATTTTTATGATCGGGAAAGGATTTGCATTGAAACAAAAATGAGTCTACCATTCTAAATAGGCAGAAAAATAGATATTGGACAAGAAAAAAAATATGCTCATCATTTGGGCACTGGTCCTAGCCAGCTTTGACTTGTGTCCTCTATCTTTATCTTTGTTTTGATAGAATTTTATTGCTTATTCTTTCATTCAACAGATACATATTAGGAAGCTGCAATGCCAGAAATCACTCAAGCTGTAGGGATAGAGCAGTGACTAAATTGACCCTTCCTCCTGTTCTCATGCATCTTAAATTTTAACAAAATGAGAAAGAAATAAACTAATATACAATATGCCATGAGACCATTAGTGAAATGGAGAAAAATGGATTAGAGGGAAAAAATAAATAGCACTGTTGCTCAAGGATGGATGCCATTGCTATTTCATAAAGCACGTTTAGGGAAGAAAGCCTTTTCTGATAAGGTGGCATGTGAGCAAGAACCTCCAAGAATAGAAGATCAGCCAGGATAACATCTGGGGATGGATAACATCTGGGAATGACAGTAGGAACACTTTAGGCAGAGGTGGGGACATTATTGAAAATTTAAAGTAACAGCAAGGAAGTCATTGTACCTGGAATGGGGTGAGGAAAAGTTGGAGGAAGAAGACCACAGTGGTAATAGAAAGGCCACATTATATATTTATAATTATTACAAATACTATAAATATAATTATGATTATAATTATGGTGTAGTAATTAACATACTATAATTACTTATATGTAATTACAAATATTAATTCTTGATGACCTCGGTAAATACACTGATTTTATTATAAATGAGATGGAATTTCTTTGGAGGTATTTGAAACACATCTATTTTAAAATGGTCCCCCTGATTTTTGTGTGTGTGATAGACTATGTGGGCTAGAACAGAAGCATGGAACCCCATTTTATTGCTCTTACAATCGTGGTTAGATACAGTTTTGCCTTGGAGTAGAATAAAAGATACAAGGGTTGGTTTACTGAATGTCTTTGGGGGATAATATTAACACAATTACCAATGAATTCAATGTGGGCTCTGAAGGAAAGTGTCTCGCTTGATCAAAGGCAATAATGGAGTTTCCATTTATTAGAGAAGACAAGAATATGTAAGGTAGATATTCAAACACAAAGTGTGAGCAGGAATCAGGAATGCAGTTGTGGACACGTGGATTTAGAAATGCCTACTGTTAATCTCAGGGAAGATATCCAGTAGATGGTTAGATGTGAGTGTTCAGTTAGGAGAAAGATCTGACCTAAGGACATAAATATAGAAGTCATCAAGGTAAAAGCTGTTTAGACATATTTTCTGTCTACAGTTTCATCATCAAATAGTTCACTCAGCCTTAGGCTTTAAACACTAAGTTCTGTGACCCTCCAATTTTAGAGGTCAAAAACCTTAGTAAGCCCCAGTAGAGGAGACTAAGAGATAGGACTGATGTCACAAACTAAGAAAGGGATTTTCCAGAAGTCAAAACAAAAACAAAAACAAAACAGACAAACCTGCTCTCTAAAAACATGATCCAAGAAAGAGTGGGAATGTACAGGTAGCTCAGCTACTTTGAAAAGTTTGGCACTTTTATTTTCTCATTATTTTTAAAGAGAGAGCAAGCAGGTGCATGAGCAGGGGTCAGGGGCAGAGGGAGAAAGAGAGAATCTTAAACTGGCTCCATTCTCAGCACAGAGCCGGACACAGGACTCAGTCCCGCTACCCTGGGTTTTTGACTTGAGCCAAAATCAAGAGCCAACGCTCAACAAACTGAGCCACCCAGGAGCTCCCAATTTGGCACTTTAAAAAATATTTTAGAAAAATTACAATCCTACAATTCCATTCCTAGGTATTCACTCAAGAAATTAAAATCTATGTTCACACAAGGATATAGGCACAAGGGTTCATCACATCATTATGTCTAATAGCCCAAAGAGAGATCACAATGCCTACTAGCTAACAAAATGAAGAACAAAAAGTGGTATATGCGACCATGACATACTACATGGTTGTCAAAAGGGAAAAAGAAAAGCAATACATATTACAGCATAAGCCCCTAACCTATAGCAAATGAAAGCTACCAACTGAGATAAAACAGAATGAAAAGAGAACATATAGTCTATGACTCCATTTATATAAAATGCCAAGGGGAAAAAAAAAAAGTCAAATGCATGTAGACAGAAAGGAGTTTAATGGCTGCTGGGGACCAGTCATGGGAGTGGAGAGTAAACACCACAGGGCACAAGAGGCTCATCTGTGTGACGGCAACGTTCTGACATCACATTGTGGTGATGACCGTACGGCTCAACTTACTAACAATCAGTGAACTGTACACTGAAAATAGTTGTGGTTGACTGTAGGCAGATAATACTTCAACCAAGTTGTTAAAAGAAAAAAAAAGAAGTAATCAAGTCAGATGACCTTAGGGTTTGGTGACCTGGCATTACAAGTAGTTTAGAAGACCTGCTTGTGTGGCCTGGTGGGGCCACTGAGAAGACAACGGGAGGGTAAACACCAAAACACTGAAGTCATTCTCCAAAATAAATTCAGTTACTAGGGGCGCTTGGGTGGCTCAGTCGGCTGAGCGTCCACCTCTTCATTTCGGCTCAGGTCATGATCTAACAGTTCATGAGTCGAGTTCTACATTGTGCTGTGAGCACAGAGACTGCTTGACATATTCTCTCTCTCTCTCTCTCTCTCTCTCTCTCTCTCTCTCTCTCCCTCTGCCCCTCCGCTGCACCCATTTGCTCTCTTAAAATAAATAAAACTTTTAAAAAATAATAAAAATAAATTCAATTACTAGATGAAGAATTAGTGCCCCTTTAACTGCTTAACAAAAGCTAAAAAAAAAAATCACCTTGCAATAACAGCATCCAGTCTCCAAAGGTTTTCATGCACAATGTCCAACAATTAATCCAATATCACCAGGAATGCCAAGGTGCAGTGTCAAGGAGAAATGACATATTAGAATCACTGTCTGCAAGTAGGGATACTTACTGCTACTTAAAATAGTGATGATTAAGATTTTCAGAAACGTGGATACATGAAATAATAAAGTCTGGTCATCTAGAATTTTCTAAATTCTGAAGAACTGTAATTTATTAAAAAATAGTGAGAATTATAGAATCAAATAATAAAAGAACTAAAATTAATAACTATTGTGTTAAATGGTAGATTAAACACGAAGAGGATTAGTGATCTCAAATATTGGTTCGAGGTCAAAATATCCAAATCCTTCAACCTGGAAGGAAAAAAGATGGGAAATACAGAAGAAAATTTTGAGTCCTATAGGATATGACAAAATACTATAATGTATATATTATCAGAATCCTAAAAAGAATATGCTTTTATATATGCCAGGGCAAAAGCATTTATAAAAAGGTAAGTGAAGATTTCCCAGAACTGAAGAAAAACACTGACTCTCTCAGATTTAGATTTAAGAAGCAGTATGAGAGACTATTGAATGCTGAAAATGAACTGAGAGTTGAAGGGGAAGGGGGAGGGGGGAAAAGAGGTGGTGGTGATGGTGGAGGACACTTAAGGGGAAGAGCACTGGGTGTTGTATGGAAAACAATTTGACAATAAAATATTATGGAAAAAAAAAGAAGCAGTATGAACCACACACACACACACACACACAAATCCTCACCAAGAATTGTTAGAGTAAAAGTGCTAAAATCTGAAGAAAAAGTAACTGAATTCTTCAGAGGAAAGGGCACCTGGGTGGCTCAGGTGGTTAAGCATCTGACTCTTGATTTTGGTTTAGGTCATGATCCCTGGGTTGTGGGATTGCGCCCTGTGTCAGGCTCTGTGCTGAGTGTGGAACCTTCTAGGAATTCTCAGGATCTCTAGGAATTCTCGTGATCTCTTTCACCTCCCCCCTCTCCCCTGCACAAGCACTCACACTCTGAAATTTAAAAAATAAAGAAATCAGAGAGAAGTCGCATTGCCTCAAAAGGAACAATCCTTAGGTTTATAGGTGGTTTCTTGACAAAAATGTTGGAAAGAATTCAGTGGAGTGACATATTCAACTTCTGGAAGAAAATCATTGCCTACCAAGAAATGTATGTCAAGCAAAACCATTCTAACAAAGAATTTAACAAAAAAAATTATAAACAAAAAACACACACTTCCAGTCATCACCAACAGGCACATATTAAATGAACTACTGTAAACCAGTTTCTTTTTTTTAAATAGCTTATTGTCAAATTGGTTTCATACAACACCCAGTGCTCTTCCCCACAAGTGCCCTCCTCCATCACCACCACTCTTTTCCCCCCTCCCCCTTCCCCTTCAACCCTTGGTTCATTTTCAGTATTCAATAGTCTCTCAGGTTTTGCGTCCCTCTCTCTCCCCAACTCTCTTTCCCCCCTCCCCTCCCCATGGTCCTTCATTAGGTTTCTCCTTTTCTCCTGTTTGTGAACCAGTTTCAAGAGGAACACAAAAGGAAGCACAGAAGTTTAAGAATGAACAGAGAGCAGTGAGGAGCAATGATAAAAGGAATATGTGAATATATCTGAGTGAATATTGATAGTATAAAAAATGAAAATAATAATAATAATGATGAATTTTAAGTAGATGTAAAATTTAAATACATAACCAGAAAAACCATAACAGACACTAACGGCACCTGTATTTGTCTGGGAATGGGAAAAGATCATGTTTCTATTAAGTCAGGCAAGACTGAATGTTGTCGTCTATACAGTAACCACTGAAACGATAAATGAACAATTCCTTACTCTCTCAGTCTGTTCAGGTTGGCATGGCAAGACAATACCATAGACTGGGAGGTTTAAACAATGTAAATTTATTTTCTCACAGTTCTAGAAGCTGGAAGGTCAAGATAAAGGTGTGACAGGATTGGTGCCTGATGAGAGCGGTCTTCTGGTTTGCAAGTAGCTGTCTTCTTGCTCATGTGCACACACAGACAGAGATCAATCTCTGGTGTCTCTTTTTCTTCTTATCAGGACACCAATACCATCAGAATAAGTCCCCCTTCAGCCTTCAGTTTACCTTAACTACCTCCTTAAAGTCTCTATCCCCAAACATAGTCATAGGAGTTAGGGCTTCAATATTTATTTTAAGGGGGACATTAGTCAACTCATTGTAGTAACTAAAGAAGATGAAATGGATTAAAATATTTTATTAATGCAGAAGAACTAATATAAAGGAGAGGAAGGCAAATATAAGATGTGATCAACAGAAAAATAATAGAATGACATTAGAAATTGAAATCAGTCAAAATAGTTTCTCCAAATACTCTAAAAGAAAAAGATTATGAGAATTTTAAAAAACATCCCAACTATATTGAAACTACAGAATTTAAAATACAGAAAATTTTAAATAGAATGGAAATTTAGATCATAAAATAGTAATTAAAATAGTGATGGTGTTGAAGATTAATTGACCATAATGATCTCAAAAAACTCAAAATATAACTAGCTATGATCCAGTAATCACACAACTGGATATTAGCCAAAAAAATACAAAACACTGATTCAAAGAGACACATGCGGCCTGGTGTTAACAGCAGCATTATTAACAATAGCCAAACTATAGAAGCAGCCTAAGTGTCCATTGATAGATGAGCGGATAAAAAAGAGTAGTATAGTCCTATGATGGAATATTACTTAACCACAAAAAAGAACAAAACCTTGTCATTTGCAATGATGTGGATAGAACTTCAGAGTAAAATCCCAAATAAGTCAAGTAAGTCAGTTGGTTAGAGACAAATACCATATGATCTCACTCATATGTGGAATTTAAGAAGCAAAACAAATGAGCAGAGGGGGGGAAAAAAACCAAACCAAGAAACAGACTCTTAACTGTAGAGAACAAACTGATGGTTACTAGAGGGGTAGTGGATGGGGGTGGGGAGTGGGAATGGGGAGTGAGTTATATATGGAGTGTGGTTATATTTGGAGTAAGGAAGTAATCAGGATTAAATAAAGTCATAGGATGAAGCCATGATCCAACAGTATTAGTGTCCTTATATGAAAAGACACCAGAAATTTCTATCTCTCTCTGCCATGTGAGAACACAGTGAGAAAGTAGGCAACTGCAAGTCAGAAAGAGGTTTCTTAAGCAGAAATGAAATCTACTAGCACCTTGATCCTAAACTTCCCAGCTTCCAGAACTGTGAGAAAATAAATTTCTGTTGTTGAAACCACCCCGTATTTTCTTTTGACAGTCCAAGCAGACTAAGGCAGATGCTAATCTATTTGGACATCAGACAAAGTCAATTATGTCAGAAACCATATTGGTATTCTCATAATGCCAAGTGGGATAATTCTAATAGAAATTATCAAAATTGTTCATTTGTTTGCATGTTGTAATGTAGACCTGATTATATATGAAGTAAAATTTATAATCCACAAACATTGTTTATATACCTCTCATAATAATTTATAGAACAGGAGACAAGATCAGTAAGGAAACAGAGGACTTTAAAAACAGAATTAATAAATGTGCCTTAAGTAACATAAATAAAGTACGCCTCTAATAGTCTCAGAATATAGGTTTTAGATGCATAGAAAAACATCAACCAAAAGAGCCATTGCGTAGGAACTTAGCAAATTTGTAAAATGTCAAAGAACTGACATAAAGCAGGGCATGTTCCTTAAAAGAGTGAAATTAAATTAGAAAAGAATATTTAAAAGATAAATTAAAATATTCCAATTACTTCAAAATACAGAAATACACATTTAACAAAGAAAACCTTTTATCAAAGAAGGAACCTAGATGATAATGTGAAAATATTAAATGATCATGAAAATTAGTCATACTGTGAGATGCAATGAAAGCTATAAATTGGATTAAGTGTATGAAAAGATGGAACACCAATGAAAAAGAACAAACCAAAACAAATAGAAGGTAGGAAAAAATAAAGACCAATGTTTAATGAAATAGATGAGAAATAGCAGAGAAAGGCTGCCATGCTCAATGGTTGCTTTTTGAAAAATTAATCAAATTGATAAACTCTTACTATGACTGATAAGGAAAAAAAATAGAAGATACAAAGTACTAATGCCAGAAATGAAGAATGACACTCTAGATTCCACATACACAATAGCCTTTCATAAAAACATTTAGGAACAACATCTTGTGGATGAAAAAAACATTTATGGGAAAATTGACATCTGCTGTTTTAGAAAAACACAAACCACCCAACCCACAAATAATTTAATAAATTATTTCCTCTGTGTATTAAGAAATTATAAACTTGTCAAAATGAAACTCTTCTAAAAGAGTTTCATCAGTGAAGTCTTCCAAACCTTCAAGGGGTAAAGCTACATATTTACAGACCCTTCACCCCAAAAAAGGATGGAATAATTCTGTTAATTTGTTATAAGGTCAGATGAGCTTATTGCTAAAATCTGATGAGGACAGGACACAAGAGAAGAGCAGATTTCTCTCAGGGCGCCTGGGTGACTCAGTCGGTTAAGCCTCCGACTTCAGCTCAGGTCAGATCTCACGTTCGTGGGTTCGAGCCCCGCGTCAGGCTCTGTGCTGACAGCTAGCTCAGAGCCTGGAGCCTGCTTGTGGCTCTGTGTCTCCTTCTCTCTCTGCCCCTCCCCCCTTCATGCTCTGTCTCTCCCTGTATCAAAAATAAAATAAAAATTTAAAAAGAAGAGCAGATTTCTCTCATAAACATGAGTTACTGTCCTCAACAAAACATTAGCAATAAAATCAGGACATATATTGAAAGACCATGCATATCTGCTTCTGCAGAGAATGGAGTAGATGATGGCAAATCCAATGTCAGTAGAAACTCATATAAACACACCCTGAAAGGCATAAGAGCAACACTAAAACAGAAGAACAGGAGGGCTTCAGATTCTAGGTAATGATCTGCAGTCACATCATCCTGAGGCATTTGCCCAGTTTCAGGTGCAGAGCATAAGGATCCAAAACCACGGCTGCAGATCTGAGAAGCCAGTTGAGGTTCCGGCCACCTTGCACAGGGTTAGAAAGACCAAAGATCCAGCCCGAGAGACTGGAGAAGGGTGGGCACTTCCCTGCTTGACATCTACTATATTTTGATGCTGCCTAGGGAGGAGGCTAAAATTATAAGGAGTTAGCCTCTGAAAAACAAGTGGGATTTTTCAGTTTCTATAATTTGGAAGACACAAAAATTCGAGCTCAGGAGAAGCCCTGCAAGCATGTCAGGCTCTCAGCTCAAGGGTGATCTGTGCCTGGAGGACACAACCAAGAGAGAGAGAGAGACAGAGACAGAGAGAGAGACAGAGACAGCTTATCCTTACCAAAATGGCAGCTCGCACCCTCCTGAGTCCAGTTCCTGATTTTGATCCATTCTCTCTTCCTAGCAGAGGAGAGCGCAAATCCTCCCAGGATCCTCTACATTATTTACAAAACCTTTCTCATTCAATAAAAATGAATAAGCAAGCCAAGAGAAAAGGGCACGAAACCATCCAAACAACAAAAATGATGATATAGGTAGATCCATATTTCATGCAGATATTGAACTTAAAATACATGATGAATAGGTCTGATGGAGAAAAAAGATGAAATTTTTGGAGCATCTTACAGGAAAATTAGTCAAAAAAGTTGGTCCTTTGAGTGAAAATAAGCATAAAACTGGCAAACATCTGGGGCACCTGGGTGGCTCAGTTGATTAAACGTCTGTCTCTTGATCTTTGCTCAGATCATGAGCTCATAGTTCTGGAGGTCAAGCCCTGCATAACGCTCTATGCTGACTGCAGGGTGGGATTCTCTCTCTCTCGGCCCCTCCCCACTCATGCTCTCACACTCTCTCAAAAATAAATAAACATTAAAAAAAACTGTCAAACATCTAGTAGGAATGGTTTTTAAAAAAGTGGAGAAAACACAAAATGTATTATCAGGAATGAAAAGAGTTTAACTCCAATGAACAGAAACATGAAAAACAGAATAATTTTATCATAAACAACTTTACTCTTAGAATTTTGAAAAGTTACATGAAATAACTAAAATCCATACAAAGTACCATTTAGAAAATTAACCATTAAAAACAGAAAATTTGTGTATGTTTATAAAGTAATTTGTAGTTAAAAATATTTTCAAAAACAAAACTCCAGGATCAGGGATCTCCACCAGGAAATCCTTCTACTGAGGAGATCATGGCAACCCAACTAAATTTGCTCATTTATTTTAAGAAAAAAAAAAGCACTTCCCCAAATTTTTCATGGTGATCACTTTGATAGCTGCCAATAAAGCATTTGATAAGATTCAAAATACCCAGTGTGGTTGAAAAAAATTACTGAACAAGGAATAAAAGACAATTTAATCTGTTAAAGAAGATCTACCAAAATACCCAAAGAACCCACCATACTCGATGATAAATTACAGCAAGTTTGGATATTCTTTCTGTGCCTCACTTTCTGTAAAATACAGATCATAATGCATGCAGGCTTAAGATGATTGTAGATATACACACATGCATGTATATAGGCATATATTTGTAAAGCACTAATAGAAAGGTCTCAATAAATGTTCATAATTATTATATTAAAATTGATGGTACTTGTCAATTGCACATGAGGGTTGATGTGGAAAAGGAAGTAGACATTAACTCCAAGGTTTCAAACGTGGGTGACTTTGAAGTTGTGGTTTGTGAGGAACGGATCTAGCTGGCCACCCACGGTTTCTCAGGCGCGGGCATCAGGCACCAGACTCCTGGGTCAGCAGTGAGGGACGGGCGTGCGCTGACACCAACAGCAGTAAGCAAAACATGTCATTTATATGATTAATGTCCCTGGGGCACTGGAGGAGTGACCTTTTTTGAGCATGTGCAAAGGTAGATATTGATAACAGTGGGACCTCTTCACGTGGTGGGGTGACTCAGAGTTATCTAGAGGTCAGCACATTTTCTTACCATGACAGTTTGTGAAAGACCTACAGGAGATCTCTAGGTATGTTACTAAATTCAGTGCATAGGACTCCACTCTCACCCTCGCCCCCCAGTAAATTCTGACCTTGGGTCATTGATGGGACATTTTTCAGATAAAAATAAATTTAGAAATATGATCATCTTGTGATGTATTTTAAGGTCAAGACCTGTCTGGCCATGCTCTTAGATATATAACCATACATTTCTCTGTCCCCAAGAGATGGGAGGGACCAGACCTAGGCTGGATCAAAGAATCAAGATAATTTACTGGCCCTAACCAAGGACGGTCTTTCCCCTCCCCCACCTTACTGGGGATTCAACAGGCATGGTTGCACAAAATTTGAAAATGTCTTTGTACAGTCATTCTCTCCTTCTGCCCTGCCCTAGAAATGCACTTTACAGAATACTAACTCAGTAGAATTCTAAAGAGTCAGATGTAAGTATGTTTTATGATGTTATCATAGTCTTCTCTTATCAGATGATAATCTAATTGTTTCTAAAATCCTGAAGTCATGTAAATATTATCCTTGGAAGTTCTAAAAAAAAACAAAAAAGGAGAAATGCATCACTTTTAAACAATTGCTTAATATTCACATCACAGAATTTTGAGCATATTGAGTAATAACTACTACTCTTAACATGCTGACAAAAGCTATCAGAATATGGACAGTAAATTCTATTTTATTGAAAGTTCGCTGGTGGCACTGAGCTTCAGTGAGAATATGAAGGAATAAGAAACCTAGAAATACCTAGATTATGAAGACAAGTGATCATAAACTAGTATACAGTAAAATTTGGCTAGGACATTCAGATTTTGCAGTAAGTGACAGAAAGTCAGAAGGTGTTTCAGGTGAAATTTAAGTCAGGATGACAGTGATCTTGGAAAAATGGGACTGTCAGGTTTGGGGACATTCCAACAAAAACTACAAACAGTAGAGAGGGCAAGAGAGCAACAATTTCAAATGATTATTCTAGTTCTAAAGTTGCCTTCCAATATGCAGATGCACTATTTTTGCAGCTGGGTTGTGGCTCACTGCTTCAGTTCCCTTAACCTGATCCTGCTTCCTCCATGTGGAGACAGCTCGTGGGTCATCGCCTTGATGTGAGGTTGTGTGAAGGGAGGACAGAGGTCCCTGTGCTCCCGACCACTATTTCTAGAATGCCTGCTAGTAGAAACACACCTCCTCTCCTGCTGGAGCAAACACCGAGCCTGCCTACTGCCTGTGGGACAAGATTCGACTCCCTGAGCTCAGGCGTTCCTTCCTGGAACAGAGCCATGGTGCCAGCCAGACTTTGTGTGCCTCCTGGAATGAAGTAGGGTTTGGGACACAGGCACAGAAATGATGGTCCTCTCTCTACTGCTGAACCGAGGAGTCTCCAGTGTCCCATTCACATGAGGCGCCAGTGGATTAAATTACCAGTTCCTCACACACTACAACTTCAAAGTCATCCAGGTTTGAAACCTCAGAGTTAATATTTGCTTATTTTTTCCAGCTCAACCCTCATAGGCAAAACTCGATAGCATCAATTTTATGAAGCCCATATAATAGAATAATAATTGAGACCTTTCTACATATAGGTGCTTTACAAACATACGCATATATGCATATACATGTACGTAAATAATCTTCGATAAACCTGTGTGCATTGCTATCAGGCTCATGCCCATGCTCACAGCGACAGCAGTAGACGGAAGATCATCATTTCTGTGCCAGTTCCCTGGGCCCCACTTCCCTCTGGGCACACACGAAGCCCTGCTTTATAGAAACGTGGAGGGAAAGAACACATAACCTTTCCCAAGCCAACCAGATTCGTAACTGGTGGACCCACGAGTCCAACACACCCCCCTGATCTCCCCACCTGAGCTCTAAACCACTCTTTGTTTCTTTTTAGTTAATTCTTCCTTTGCCCCTTCTTTTCTTCCGTGCTGTAGTTTCTAGGCTCCTAGGGGACCAATAGTCTAGGGGACTTCATAGTCCAGTTGTAAAATAGGCACGCAACTTAATACACGTCAACTGAGCTAATCACTCCAGACAGCCAAGGAGAAGTAAAAGGAAGGTCATGAAGGTCAAGAAGGAATTTTCTCCAGCTTAAAGTGTCTAGGAAAGATTTCTAGAGAATCAAACACCAATCTGAGTGAATTGATGTCATTGGAAATTCATGGCCTCAAATCTAGGCTGAGCTCTCAACCCCACTGAGAAGGTGTTCTGTACAGCACAAAGAGGCTTTTCACCCCATCCTGCTCAAGGGTGCTTCCAATCTTCACTACCCTTTTCCAGACCCCTCTGACCATTATTCAAACTAGGTAAATGTATCAATGACTTGAAGACTACAGGTTATCACACCAAAAACATAAGGAAAAATATACATGCTTAACTACATTAATCTGAAAAGGCTACATACTGTATGATTCCAACTATATGACCTTCTGGAAAAGGCAAAATTATGGAGGCAGTAAAAATATCAGGATTTCCAGGATGAAGTGGGGTGGGGGAAGATGAACAGGCACAGAGAAAATTTAGGGCAGTGAAACTATTTTGCGTGGTACTTGGATTATGGATAGAGGTCATTACACATTTGTCTAAACCCACTGAGTACATGACACCAAGAGCGAACCCTAATGTCAACTACGACTCTGGGTGATGATGACATGTCCATGTAGGTTCACCAGTTGTAACAAATGTGCCGCTACAATGAAGGATGTTGAATAATGAGGAGGTCTGGGCATGTATGTGGAGCAGGGACTATATGAAAAATCTCTGTACCTTCCCCTCAATCATGTTATGAACTTAAAACTGCTATACAAAAATAAGATCTATTAAAAATAAATAAAATGTTATAGCACCTGGGTGGCTCAGTTGATTAAGTGTTCGATTTCAGCTCAGGTCTTGACCTCACAGTTTATAAGCTCAAGCCCTGCATCAGACTCTACGCTGACAGCAAGGAGCCTGTTTGGGATTCTCTCACTCTCTCTCTCTGCCTCTCCTCTATACACAATCTCAAAATAAATAAACTTAAAAAATAAATGAATAAAAATTCCAAACCATGCTTTGTGACCTCCCACATTCAATGTCACCCAGGACTCCACATAGTGGGTCTTCTCTCTATCCCCTTTCTTCATCTTTTTAATCTCCTCTTGTCACCATCACTACACTTTCATTTTTAAAAATTTTTAATGTTTTTTATTTATTTTTGAGAGACAGAGAGAGGCAGTGTGAGCAGGGGATGGTCAGAGAGAGAGGGAGACACAGAATCTGAAGACAGGCTCCAGGCTCTGACCTAGCTGTCAGCACAGAGCCTGACGAGGGGCTCGAACCCACAAACCATGTGATCATGACCTAAGCCAAAGCTGGACACTTAACCAGCTGAGCCACCCAGGCGCCCCTACACTTTTGTTTTTTTTTAAAAATACTTATTTCGTCAATTAATTCCCTCAATTTTGTATATTTAAATGTTCCTTCCCCATTTGTTCCTTCCCTTCCATATAAAATTTTCAATTGTTTACTATTTTTAAAGACCTACCGTGAGCTTCAACAGCCAAGCTTCTAGAAAGAATTATCACTGCATTGCCTTCACATTACATAACCTCCAATTCTTCCCTGCAGTCTGTCATTTGCCATGCTACTTCTCTAAAGTCATTCTATGAAACTCCTCATGTCAATATGAACCAAGATTGAGTAATCAATATCAATATTCTTGTTCCTTTTAGTACTGAAAGCCAATCCCCCTCCCTTAGAAATTTTCTCTTGGTTTGGCTTCCATTACACATTCATTCATCATGTTCTTCCTACATTTGTGAACTTTTCTTCGCCATCTCCTTTAAAGTCAGCTTGCCTTTTGCTTGCATACCAAATAGTGAAATTAACCTAGTGAAGTTATTTTCTTGACTTTCTTCTCTTCTTATTCAAGGATCTCTTCCAAGGCAGTCTTAATCAGATCCAGTTTCCAGTGCCTATATATCAGGAACTAAATGTGATAGTGGCTTTCTAGAATCCTGAGTTAAGAATAATTCTATGATTAACTATGAGTGCAGATAAGGACTGTGATTGACTAATAAAGTCTTCCAAGGACAAACAAGATGCCAAGGCTGTGTTAAACCTGCACTTGCCATTCTGCACACATATGCTGATAATTGCTGATTTTTTTCCTATTCAAATGCATATATTTATCTGTGGCCTGGACAATGCTACGTAGCCCCCCCCCCCACACACACACAAAAAAGACTACAAACACAGATTGCAAGAGAATTAGATATCAAGTACAAAGATGGATTTCAAAAACACTACTTTGCTAGTGTGACTGAATAGGCTTGGAGATACAAAACCTGAATTTACCACCTTGTGCCCAACCCCCTCTTCCTCAGATATTCCTTATTCTGAATTATGCCATTCAAATTCAGGGTCATATGTACAGCTGCACGTGTTGGGCTCTTTAAACTCCAGGGCCACTATTCACGTAATGGACAGTGCTCATGGACCCACCTAGATCTGTGGTGCAGTAAAACTGTCACTCCCCTAACAAGCAAAGCCAATAAAATCTAGGTTCCACAACATTCTTAAATCTAGTGGGTCAATATATCCATGTATTCCAGCCCTATCCCCAACTGCCTAATCCCCATGCCCACTTCCACTACTTCGGTCATGCTGTCTGCCTCAGTGTAAGCCTTCACCAGAACTTCTCTCCATTCATGGCCCCTTCCATTCAGGGCATCCATACAACCCACTAGGCAGAGTCAAGTGTTTGAAACACACACTGGTTGTGACAACACTTGCTTAAAGCACTCCGATGCCTCCCTATCAACCTGCAGCATGGTCCCAAACCCCTAAGCTGGATGCTCTGTCTTCCAACATTATAGCCTACCTCCTTCTTCATCAAAATCCAAGGCCAGTCCTTTTCAGCAGCTCCCTTGCCTCACGCCTCATCTCGCCGCTCCAACCTCAGCAAAAAGCACAGAATTCCTCACACACACCATGGTATTCACTCACTTCATGCCATCTCACATCTGATTTTCTCTTCTGTAGTCCTCCCAGTCTCCTCCTCCACAAAATCCGTATTCTCCATTGTTCTCTTGTCAAAATTTCCACTACTCCTTCCTCTGCCTGCTTTGTCACTCTCCTCATACCTGGTTAATGTCTAACCATATAGAATGTGTCTACGTCCATGTCCCTCTTCCCTACCAGTCCCCTGAGACTGGGAAAAGACAACTGCTAACTGTTATATCCTAAGCAACTAGCACAGTGACTGGTATTCAGTGGGGCTCACTAAATGCTGCTGAATTTATTAACAGAGGTTCTAAGTATCACCAACCTCACAGTTCTAGAATTATCAAGTAAACTCATGAAATTAGTACTAGCAGAGAACAAGTAAATTATGTATATTAAAATCTTATAGATACAGGACAGAAAAATATACGTCAAGGAAACCTAAGTTTTTCAAAGAAAAGAAGTACAGGTGGAGATTAATCTTGATGAACACAGTTTTTATCTCTTTCTTGGAAAACACATCTCAGTGGGAATGCTATCATCATAGGAGATTACTGACCATTAATGCCATCTTGCTTTCATTCAAAGTTCAGTCCTACTTTCTTATTTCAAAATGAGTTGTGGAAAAATCTCATTGTTAAGAAAACATTTACATGCAATATTTTATAAATTGTGTTTTGAATGGATGATTTTTGAAATCACTCTAAAACAGGGTTTTCATATTTAGCAACTAAAAATATAGAATACAGAGTTTAATTTTAATTTCAGATAAACAATGAATTTTTTTAGTCTAACTATGCCCCATGCAATATCTGGGGCATATCTTTAATATAAAAATCCATTGTTTATATACAATTCAAATTTAAATGGTGGTTTTCTATTCTATCTGGCAATGCTACTTTAATATGAAGTTACAGAAAGTTAAGAAGTCACAAAACTCCTAATGTCTTTAATTATAGGTATAGATGTAGAGACACAGGCACAGATATAAGTTCTATGCAAATTCTTCCTTTTTTATTTCATAAAATTATAATAATATTTCCAGACATCCTTTCTTCTTGATAAATAAAAGAGAATAATGATGCCAAAATATTATTCAGTTTAAGCCAAGACCCCACTTTATTGACTTGTGGATAGTCTGTATTCTGGGAAGCTGTGCCCCAGTATTCTAATTATTTATCATAAAGGTCATTCCCCTGTGTCAACAGTCACACTCGAGCACGACCCTGAATAATCTCAGGGCCATTTCTCCCAAATAAATTCTCTTTCTGTACATCCTAAATTCACGTAGCTCTTTTTGGACTAATTAGTCTAATGAAGTATTCAATAAAGGGATCCAAGTATTTTTCATAACCACGTTCTACTTTAGTGACGGAAAAGATGCTGCTCCTCTTAATCCCCTCATCACAAGGAAAATGTCACCAACAGTTTATCCATTCATCCCCTGAAGACATCTAGGAGCTCAGTAGACCCTTAAATGTCCAGGAGTTTCTGAAACTCTAGATTGAGTTTCTTCTATTGATGGTTTGTAAATATATGTTTGAAGTGAAATGGTTAGTTAGTCACTAAGAACATAAAGTAAAAAAAGATACTCTAAGAATTGATCCTCTCTCTTTATAGGTTAAGTACCAGATGTGGATAAAATTTACATGATTTAAATATAAATAAAAAGAAAAAATACTTGTAATAGAAGATTCTAAAACAAAAAGGGAGAAGAACATAGCTGAGGAAAGGGGAAGAAAATAATGTTACTGCAAAAGTAGATTCAAATAGAAAGTAAAATTTTTATTGGAAAACAGTATATGAAATACTGGATTGTTAGACCACACACTCAGAGAATTATGGCTAAGAGACACAAATTAAAGAGGAGTTAGATGAAATAATAAATAGTTTCTAATTAACAGAAGAAAATGTTGGATTCTACAAATTGAACCAGCATTAGAAGAGTAATAAACATGGGGCGCCTGGATGGCTCAGTTGGTTAAGCATCTGACTTCTGCTCAAGTCATGATTTTTGCCATTCGTGAGTTCAAGCCCCAGACTGGGCTTAGTGCTGACAGCTCAGAACCTGGAATCTGCTTCCAATTCTCTCTCTCTCTCTCTCTCTCTCTGCCCCCTTCCCTGTTCATACTTTCTCTCCCTCTCTCTTTCAAAAGTAAATAAACATTAAAATTTTTAAAGAAGAATAGTAATAAACAGAGGCACACTGCAGAAAATTGACTTAGGAAAGTGAACTACACGCTGGGAAAACAGCCCGATTTTCATGAATGAGAAAGAGTTAATCATTATGTGAGAGAAGCTATGGTGTATTGGGTGACATTGCCTCGAATTCATGTTCCTTGAAAAAGGACACAGAGGACTAGAAGTAGAAACAGCACCAAATGCATATCCGCCATCCTGGAGAGCAGCAAAATTATTTGTAAAGGGGAATTAAACATCTAGATTCCATCAGATGAACATTTAACTCTTAAAGGCAAAGGAAAAAAATCTTACAGACATGAAATAACCTATTGAGTCAGAAAGAAAATTTAGATTGAACTAAGTTTCTTCTCCCAACATCAAAGCTTCCAGAATTGTGAAAAGTTTATGACTTATAATTCTATATTCAGCAATTCACCCAACAAAGACTTATTAAGGACCAATTTTGTACCAAATGGGGCAACAGGCAGCTGCAGCCAGTAACTTCATTCTTGTTCACAGGCAATAAGAAGGCTTAGAAAGTAAACCTTTCATGTCCCTTTGCAAGTGGCATTCAGAAGCACCGTACGCTACCAAGTGCTAAGGGACCCCAAAAAAGATGCACGAGTGGTAGAAAGAGAAAATAATTAACCGGTCTATTTCTCCTTCTCACTGGGGTAGAGGCTGTGGCCTCAGAGTCAACCACCTTTTTCAGCTGTTTATAAAGTTACCATCTATCTATACAGTGGGTGCATTACAGTAAGACTGTGCCGTTTTGTGGGGCACCTGAGTGGCTCAGTCAGTTGAGTGCCCGACTTCAGCTCAGGTCATGATCTCGTGGTTCATAAGTTCAAGCCCTGAGTCCAGCTCTGTGTTGACAGCTCAGAGCCTGGAGCCAGTCTCAGATTCTCTGTCTCCCTCACTCTTTGTCCCTTCCACACTCGCATTATGTCTTTCAAAACAAACAAGCACTTAAAAGAATGCACCTGTGGGGAAGAGCACTGGGTGTTATATGGAAACCAACTTGGCAATAGATTATTAATTAAAAAATAAAGAATGCTCTGCTTTTGAATTTGCTCTAGGAGCAAACTTTGCATACTGCCCATCGATCAGTGCCCCTCTATGAACTTCAGACAAAGCCACATAATCTAAAATCATAGACATAATCAATAGTGTTGGTTAAGTTTTGCAATTGAGTTCAAGTATGAAAGAATTGATGAGTAGCAAAACGTATCATTTCAACTTGGATTTTTCTGAATAATTTTATAATAGTTATAAAACATAATCCAAATCTTTTATATTGATAGATAAATTATATATGTGTGTGTGTTTTATATGGTTTTTATCATAGTTTATTGTCAAATTGGTTTCCATATAACACCCAGTGCTTCTCCCCACAAGTGCCCCCCCCATGACCATCACCTCTTCCACCCCCCTTCAGCCCTTGGTTCATTTTCAGTATTCAATAGAATGATACAGAAATCAGAGTCAAAATCAAGTTAAAAGGCAAGATTTCATGTGAGTGGACATAATCCTCCATGACGAAGTAACAGAAATATATATGCCCCAAGAATCCATACTGTACACATAAAGAATACAAACACTGGGTTTTTCACAAAAGTAGAAATTGACAGGTGTACAAGGAAACATTGAGGCTTCTTTCACTCTCATTCATTTTAAACAAGCAAAATCTAAAAAATCTGTACTGCATGCATTTGCATTGCATTAGATTATCTACCATAGAAATAGAATAATTACCTACTTGCAGTACAAAAGAAAGACAAATGGAAATGTATTTGAACAAATAAGAGATCTCAGTGAGATACACAGGTTGCAGAATATTATTTTAAAAAATCAATAGCTTCTCTTTATATCAGAAATAATAATCAGGAAAACCTATTGAAAAATATCCTGTTTACAAAAAAATATTGCCAAGAAAGTCAACTTTAAAATATATGCTTGACTATATTAGAAAACTACAGAACCACACACAAAGTCCTAGAAGATGGTTTAAATAAATGAACAATCCCTGTATGGCAAGAAATCAATAGGATAAATCTGTTACTTCTTTAAAAATTATTCTATAAACTTTAAATTATTGTTCTTACAGAATTGTACTAGTTTGATAGGATTGTCAAAACAAGATACGATAGACTGGGTGATCTACACAGAAGAAATCTATTTTCTCATAATTTTAGAGGATGGACATCCAAAATCAACGTGTTGGCAGGTGTGCTTCTCCTGAGGCCTCCCTCCTTGGCTTGCAGGGAGCAGCCTTCTCACTGTGCTCTCACATGCTCCCTCCTCTGAGTGCGTCTGAGTCCTCATCTCTTCTCATGAGGACACCAGCCACACTGGATTAGGACCACCCTAATGACCTCACTCAACCTTAATTACCTCCTTTAAAGCCCCATCTTCAAATACAGTCACATAGTGAGTTAGGGGAGTCTGGAGCTTCAGATGATGAATTTTGGGGGAATGTTTTCAGCCCCTAACAAGAACACAGCAGGCACTCAATGACTTGTGACCAATCCCATTTTCTCTGCCTGCTTCCTTTATCACTTATGCAAACATGTAACCAGATTCTGCTCTGATGGGGTTAGGAGTTGACATTGGAACATTATTCTCATTGGAGAACTTTAAAACACTTTATAATTATTAATTATATCTCCTATTAAGTATTTAAATATTGTTAACAAAGAGGAGTGTTAGTCTAACAGTGGTTAAAATACAAAACTCTCTGAATTTCTGTTACTTGGGAAATCTTACGCTACAGACTGTTTGTATCCCCCCAAATTCATAGGTTAAAACCTAATCCCCAAAGTGATGTTATCTGGAGTAGAGGCCTTTGGGAGAGTAGATCATTGGATACAGCCCTCTGGAATGGGGTAAATGCCCTTAAAGAGACCCCAGGGGCACCCAGGTGGTTCAGTCAGTTGAGTGTCCAACTTTGGCTCAGGCCATTATCTCATGGTTTGGGAGTTCAAGCCCTGCTCAGGTTTTCTGTTGTCACCACAGAACCTGCTTTGGATCCTCTCTACCCCTGCCCCCAACATCTCTGTCCCTTCCCTGCTGTCCTATCTCTCCTATATCTCTGAAATAAATAAAACAAAACACAAACCAGAAGAGAGCTCCCTTGCCCGTTTCTGCCATGTAAGGACACAGCAAGAAATTGGCCTTCTGTGAACAAGAAGAGGTGCCTGCAAAACACAGAATCTGGGGGTGCTTGGTCTTGGATGCCCAGCCTCCAGAACTGTGAGAAATAAGGATCTATTGTTTAAGCCACCCAGTCTAAAGTACGTTTGTCATGGCCGCCTGAACACACTAATACAACCTAATTTACATGATCATGCACTTGATCACAGAAAAATACAGCCTCCCTGAAAGCATATGGGTAGGATAGATTTTAGGAAATCCCCAAAGATGAAGTGAAAGAATACTATGTGGGCCCCACCTATACAGAAAAGCCTTTAAATAAGTTCCAAAGTGTAAAAGAATATCAAAATAAATTAGTGCCTGAGATGCAGCTGCAGCCACATGTCCTCAAATAGAACCATCTATTGACGAGGAAATCATGACCAGATACAAAAATCACCACCTTGCAAAACTCCAGGCCCCTGCAGTTAGGGATGCTCGGTAGTGTTACAATGGACATATGGTAGAACCCATTATTCTGCCAACTTCAGCTTTAATTCAATCTAAAATTATCCTCCAACTGAAAAGTGAGGGACTTAAAAACTTTTTCAATCCTTTTAAATGCAGATGTCCAAGGACACAGAGACCTCTGAGCAGACACACAGCCTCCTAGCCAAGCTACGGTGCCATGTGCCTACAGAAGCACTTTCCAAAAGAAAGTTTACAGTCCTTATTGATGAAAAGCACCTCCTTTAATTAGTATTGATGAAGGTTAAAATTTAGCCCTTGAACACATGCAAAGGCAAAAACTGGAAAATTTTTGGAAGAAGTCACGAAAATCCTTACAAAAAGTGAGAACCCTTCCAAAACAAATTGGCATAAGGAAAGAACAGTGCGGTAGGCAAAAAATGGGCCAAAAATATGCATAAAAAAGATTCTTAGCATAGGTGAGATTTTACAATTGCCTTAATAAGACTATAATAGAAATGAGGTACTATGCACATGCATGTAATTATGCACACATGAGGTGTCTGTATTCGGAACAGCATAATGCTTTCATCCCCTTGTTAAAACTTCACATATCTTCAGTGTTTCTTTTCCAGCCATGTCATACCTGGAGTATGTATTAACCAGTAGCAGCCCTGGCTGCTTATGTAGCTCTAAACGTTGCACATGTCTGAAACCTGCAGCTAGAAAATATTTACAAAATGTCATTCCAACACCCGCTATCTTTAAAGATGACAAATATGCTCCTGAAACGATAGTGTGATGTAAGTTGCACATTATTTTGACAATGCTTTGGCATTGGCAAGGAGAAGGTGTATGCCTTTGTTTTTCTTTATAAATTCATCATCTAATATGGAAACAAAGTGCCTGAAATTAATAATGTAAATAAGACCAGCCAATGCACTCAAATCATTCATACTAACCAAAAGTATTCTGAAACTCTGACTAGTACTGAAATTTATTTTTAATAAGACACAGCATTCCTGTCTTGTTTGGTGTCATCTCCATCAATTTGAAGAAAATTAATATTGTATCAATGTCAAGATAAAATCCTATGCACCATAGGGGTCTGGCAGGGCTGGAAGACAGGTGGAGGTAGAGAAACATAGCTTGATGTTGAAGACCACTCACCACCAGAGTGGAGGTGTTTGTTCAGGACAAGGGGACTGTCACTCTGTGCCAGACACCTAATGCAGAAAAATCTGAAACAAAGAACAATTAGGAAAGTAGCCCAGACAGCTGCCTTCTACCTTCAGGAAAGAGGTAGAAGTATAACAACAGTGGAACATTGAATGCTAAGTGACCAAATGGGACTAGAGTGGACAGAAGCCAGTCCTCCCTGCAAGGATGATGGAGACATGAAACAGACTAGGTATCCTGAGCAGTGAGCTGGGTTGGATTATACTTGTGACAGATGACAGCACAGGTATGTATCAGAGAGTCAACAGTGCCAGCAGATACCAATATGGGGAGCTAGAGCAGGAGTGGAAGGAAGCCATGGGGTTCCAGAAGGTCTTCAAGGATCAAGAGGATGGCTTCTGCAAGCTCTTGGGAAGGATGACCTGTGCAAACCCAGAAAGGATTGGGACTCAGGTGGACCTCGCTGGGGGCAGAGCTGAAAACCAGTGGGATCTCTCTCATTGTTTTAGGACATTAATTATCTACCTATTGTGAACAAGAAAACATGAATTTCACTTAGAGAAACTAAATGACTGAATTAGGTGTAGTAGTCCTTTTGAACCCTTGGTAATAATCATGTATGACTGAGGACTCACAGAACCAAGAAATGTTACAGATAAAAGGATATAATGAAAATTCATGGACAAAAATAAAAACATTTAGAAGTAAGCCCTATACTTAAAAGTGTATTAGAAAAGAGAATGGTGTTTAGAGAAAATGAATCCATAGAAACAGACAAGGAGAGACTGCCGCATTGTAAAATAGTTAGGAGGATGAACTAGATTGCTGCAAAGAGAACCCTTCAAAATTTTGGTCCCTAACACAGGAGTGCCCCCTCTCAAGTCCGGCAGGAACACAACTGAGGACTGGACTGGAATGACTCTAAAATGCTGGTTGTCGTGTGCTGGGGTGGCTCAGTTGATGAAGCATCCAACTTCAGCTCAGGTAATAGTTTCACAGTTCAGGAGTTTAAGCCCCACGTCGGGCTCTGTGCTGACAGCTCTGAGCCTGGAACCTGCTTCAGATTCTGTGTCTCCCTCTTTCTCTGTCTTTCTTCCATTTGTGCTCTGTCTCCCTCTGTCTCTTAAGAATAGATAGACATTAAAATTTTTAAAAAATGTTGGTTGGACATGGTGCATCTCATGAGCACTCATACTTTGTTGGCCAAAGCAAGTCACCATGGGTAATTCCAGAGTCTACAGGAAACCTGATAGGAATAAAAGCTATATGGCCCTTCAAGGGATAGGGGTTTTGAGATGAAATGAAGATAATAATAAAGTCCATTATACAAATTATCTATAAAATCTATAAAGCACAGGTAGTAAAAACTATTCCTTATCAGGCAGTAAAATTGTTTCCAAAACAAAATGTAGCACTGCTGATTAAACATATCAATGAAACAAGATGGAAATGCCAATATTAGATGCACATACAGAATTTTAGTAAAGAAAAATGATGCTTCAAATCAGTTGTAAAAAGCATCAATAATGATGTGAAATTAACAAAGACATATGCAGAAAAAGTAATTTCCATCTCCCACTGACATCCAAGAAATAGCAGGTGGGACATAATTTTCAACTTGAGAAGGGAAAAAGTGCCAAAAGAAGGCAATTTTTCAAATATTCTTTGAGAAAAATCATTTCTTTTTTTATTTTTATTTTTTAATAATATTTTATTGTCAAATTGTTTTCCATACAACACCCAGTGCTCTTCCCCTTAAGTGCCCTCCACCATCACCACCACCTCTTTTCCCCCCTCCCCCTACCCCTTCAACTCTCAGTTCATTCTCAGCATTCAATAGTC
>PJEM01005911.1:45930-121564 GCA_004023845.1 Helogale parvula
TAGGTCTCTCCTGTTTTCCTGCTAGACCTATGAGTGCAAACATATGGTTTCTGTCCTTCTCTGCCTGGCTTACTTCACTCAGCATGACACCCTCAAGGTCCATCCACTTTCCTACAAAGGGCCATATGTCATTCCCTCTCATTGCCATATAGTACTCCATCGTGAATATATACCACATCTTCTTGATCCATTCGTCAGGCCATACCACTCTGAAAGCGCCCGATCTCGTCTGATCTCGGAAGCTAAGCAGGGTCGGGCCTGGTTAGTACTTGGATGGGAGAAAAATCATTTCTAATTAAGGCATATAATTCAGATGCCATAAATGTAAAATTTGACAAATCTGACTACAAAAATAAATAATTTCTGCATGGCTAAAAACTCAAAATAAGAGGAAACCAAGCAAGGAAAAGTATTTTCCTCCGTTTATAAGGATCTCAACGTCAATAGTAAATAACCCAAAAGAAATTGGACAACAAAATAAAGCTGAAAAGACATTTTAAGGAGAGGTAAATACAAATATATCTTAAATAAAAGGTAATAATTCTCAACATCATAAATACACAATAATTTCAATAAGATATGCTTGACCTGCCTCACTTGGGAATTTCACAAAAATGATAGCATTCTGCGTCAATACGAACAGAGGTTCATAGGTTTGCTCATGTATTGCTGATGGAGGCGCACGTAAGTTCAACCCAGAGTTTGGGCAGTGTCCATCAACGTTTAAAATTCGAATATCCTTTGACTAAAAATTCTACTTTTAGCAATGGTGAAGAGACAGACTTGCACATATATGAAATAAAGTATATAGCAAAAAGAGGTACTGTATTTTCCCCCATTTGTACCTCAGGGCACAGGATTATCCCTAATAGTCATTTATGACATGCTTTCATCATGGGTCCATAAGTCACTCTTTATTTCTTCTTCTTCTCCATGATGTAATACATATTACAAATACACCTTCTAACATAAAAGCTATGACCTGGAAACTAATATGCCATTTACTTTCCACCTTCGTGCCCTTTCCAAACCAAAATTAACCATCATCCTGAAACCATATTCATAGTTTGTTTGAGAGAACTTAACTGCATCTATATGCATTCCTGAGAAGTACAATATATACATACCTAACACATAAGTGTATCATATATATGTTATCATATAGGTCCTGGATTTTACTTAGGGAAGTGGTTTAGACTTAAAAAACTATTTATGTAATACTAGGAAATTCATTTTCCCACTTTATGTTGTTTACTAAAAACTATCTACAGAGTTCTCTACCACTAGAGTTAAATTGCTTGAGATCTGATAATATCTTATAAAATTTATTTATTCATTCATTTTCCTGTGGATGGGCAGTTGGGTGGTTGCTAGATATTTATTTTTGTGAACAGTGTTGCTAATATTCTTGATCAACATATGTTCTCTTGATGAACATATGTTAAGTTTAACTTGAGTAGGATTTCTGGGTCATAAGGCCAGTGAATATTTAACTTTAGGAGTAAACACTAATATGTGTTTCTTTTTAAATAAAATAGGGCAATTGAGTCATGCCTAAAAAGTCTTGTGATTCACATCTACTACAAAACTTCATAGCATCAAGCTTTTAGTTTTTGAGCATCAAATAGACATAAAATAGTAACTTACTGAGGTCTTTAATTGTATTTTACTGATCACAATGGTATTAAAAATCTTTTTGTTTTAGTAGCCAAATGTGTTCTGTTCTATTAAGTGTTTATCTTTTGCCAATTTTTATTCATTTATTTTTCTTATTGTTTGGTGAAAATTTTACATATATTCTTGCTATGTCTGTCAATTGTGTTTGTCAAAATCTTGTCTTATATCCATTTGTATATTTTTACTTAAGATACCTGTTGATGAAAAAGCTTAATTTTAATAGTAATATTTACCTTTTTTACCTTTTTTCCTTGTATAATCAAAGTGTTTTGTATCCTAACTTTTTGACTTGGAGGTCCAAAGTCATTCACCTACATTTTACTTATTTTATTTTATCTATTTTAAGTTTTTTAACATTTATTCATTTTTTAAAAATTTTTATGTCTTTTATTTATTTTTGAGAGACAGAGAGAGACAGAGTGAGCAGGGGAGGGTCAGAGAGAGAGGGAGACACAGAATCTGAAGCAGGCTCCAGGCTCTTAGCTAGCTGTCAGCACAGAGCCCAGCGAGGGGCTCGAACCCACGAACCACGCAATCATGACCTGAGCTGAAGCAGGATGCTCAACTGACTGAGTCACCCAGGCGCCCCAACATTTATTAATTTTTGAGAGAGAGATGGAGTGCGAGTGTGGGAGGGGTAGAGAGACAGAGAGAGGGAGACACAAAATCCAAAGCTACTCCAGGTTCTGAGCTGTCAGCACCGAGCCTAACACAGGGCTCGAACCCATGGGCTCTGAGATCATGACCTGCGCCGAAGTTGAATGCTTAACCAACTGAGCCACCCAGACACCTCTACATTCACTTACATTTTAAAATGGATGTTTTTCATTTCATTCCTTCATTGTCTGCAGTTACATCATTAATAATACAGGAGATGGCAATTCACGGTCTTCAGAAAGAGAGCTATTCTCCAGTGCTAGAAATTCCACCAACCCTCCTGACTGATCTACTACATGTGTGGGTCTTTCACCATCAACTCTAGTCCATTGACCAATTATCTGATCATGAGTCAACATCACACATTATTAATAAATAAATTTCCTATGGTCTATTAAGACAAATCTCTTCTTTGTGCCCTTTTCCTTCCCAAGTATTCCACAATTCTTTACCTTTTTTTTTTTGTTCCATAAAAATGTAGATTCATCTTGTTTAGTTTCACAAGGGAAAAAAAAAAAAGCTCATAACATTTTGATTGAATTTGCATTGCATCTGCCTTCCATTTGGGAAGAATTGAAATTTTTACAATATTAAGTCTTATGCATTCACATGACAAACAATTAGGATCATAGTATATAAAGAATTACCACAAATTGATTCACGTGTATGCTACCTTAGATCTCTTTATAAAATTTTATGACTTTTATATAGAATTTCATGTATATCTACTGTCTAGTTTTATTCCTACATGATATTTGTCAGATGCTATTATGCATAGGCTCATCTCATTAACTGTCTCAATGTTTACTGTACTTCTGTTTCTCATTTTTCCATAGGTTTTCTGGGATTTTCTAGGAAAAGAATTGGAAAGGGGAAAATGTGGGCTAGGGTCAAATCTGGGGAGAGGAAGCTCCATCAGAGAAAGAAAAAGAAATTCTAGGGGAGGGGCTGAGATGTTGGCGGTCAGCAGGCCACACTTCCAGCCGCTGGCTCCTGGAGGCATGTGTACCTACACTGCTGAAGTAGGTGGAGGCTTGGGTATCTGGGTCATTTTCTTAGTGTCCACTAGATTCTGACACTGTTCCCCACGGTGACAAGATACTACATCAGTAATGTTGCTTCCCATGAGCAGTTTCAGAGACTGGACCATCAAAGATTTACACAGGGATATACTTCCCTGGAAGACACCCCCTTTCGAGATGCCTGTCTAGCTCCTGCAAAACTCAGGTGGCTCGTGATGGATGACAGTTGACAGCTATAAATGTGACCAAGTAAAGCCCAATAGCAATTCCTGTGCCAGATGTGGTATAATCACAAGAGATGGACACAGGCCCTTTCGCTTGATGTGACAACTGATGATTTAGTGAAAACATTCTTCTCAGTAGGAAAAAACAAAGCAGTTTATCTTCACATAATGGGGAGCCCAAATTCACTGTTTTGCACTCAATCTATGCCAAATCTTATTCTCTCTTATAATGTAGTTCACAGGGACCTCATTTATCTTAACATGCTTTTGAACATCACTTTGATCCAATATATTGATTAAATCATTATGTCTGAACCTGGAGAACAACAAGTAGTGAGTCCCTGAGTGCCAGAGGGTACCATTAAGATTCAAGGACTTAATTTATGGATAAAATTTTAAGGGTCTAGTACTCTAGGACATACCAAGATACTCCAAGATACAGGGAAAGTTGCTCAATCTCCCAAAGTTTATTACTCAAAGAGAATGGCATTTGGCTGGACTCTCTGGATTTTTTTTAAATCAACTTTATTTTTAGAGCAGTTTTAGGGTTACAAAAAAATTATGCAAAGGATATGGAGCGTTCCTATGTATTTCCTTTTGCCCACAATTTCTTCTATTATTAATATCTTGCATTATTGTAGTCCATTTGTTTTAACTGATGAACTAATATCTATATATTAATAACTAAAGTCCATAGTTAATACAGGCCTCACTCTTGATGTTGTACATCAAGGTGTTGTGACAAGTGTATAATAACTTAGACCTACCACTACAGTCACAGAAGGAATAGCGTCACTGCCCTAAAAATCCCCTGTTCCCAACTATTCCGGCCCCTATCCCTCCCCAGGCAATTACTGATTTTTTTCCCACTGTGTACATAGTTTTGTCTTTTCCAGTTTTGTGTTTTTTCACAAAGTTGGAATTGTACAGTATGTATCCTTTTCATATTGACTTTTTTTACATAGTAATATGCATTTAAAGTTCCTCCATGTCTTTTCATGGCTTTATGGCTCATTTCATTTTAGCCCTGAATAGTATTTCATTGTTTGGATGGACCACAGTTTACTTTACTACCCTCAAATGACAACTCATTTATTTTTATTCCATTACTAGGTATACCAAGGTGTCCTAGACATTCTTGGCCATGTTTTATTCTATTGCAATTTTATAACTGTGTTAATTTCCATGAAAAAAACCCTCAAATATTGTTATGAATTTTCATTCCTATATCAACTCAGGAAAATTGAGTAACATTTTGATTGCTTCCAATTTGAGGGGGTTAAGAATAAAACTGCTATAAACATCTGTGTGCAGGTATTGTGGGGATGCAAGTTTTAAACTAATTTGGGTAAATACTCAAAGCACAATGGCTTCTTTGGATTTTGCAGAGAGCATATGCGACACTTGGAAATACCAAAGTGCCCCATCTATTGAATAACTTAGGAGCTTCAGGTTTTATTTCAGCCATAGCCAGAGAGAGATTTTCAGCAGGTCCAGACTCAGTGCAAGACACATGGCCATATATCCCTGTAGTCCAGTGGTCATGAAAAGACTTTGTGCCATATCTGGCAATCCCCGAAAAAAGACTTGCCACATAGACCCTGATGGCCAGACTACAGGACACAGGTGATGATGTATCTGCAGCTGTCCATTACAAGGGGGATATTACCAGTGCCACTGGGGCACTGATTTGTAATGGTCCATCAACCATCTGCTGTGAGATAAAAGTAGCATATTTTGAAGTCTATGCATGTTCAGAAGGTAGGAGTAAATTAATTACATGTCACAATGACATCTTCCCTTTAACTCACGTAATATCCTTACAACCAGTTGATGAAAGAGGAAAGAATGCGTACTTACTTCATACATGGGTTAGTGCATCACGTACTTACTGCTAGAAAATGAAAAGCTGTTGCATTACAACCACTTCCAGAAAGTGGCCTTAAAGGGCGGTACTGAAAAGAATCCTTTAAGTGGATTGACCTGTGAGCTGTCAACGTGGAGATCTACTTTAAATGGAGACAGGACTCGCTGAGGTATTTACTCCAAGGCAGAGGTTACTCCCTCAACTTTTTGGTCAGGGGCAAAACATAGAAAAAATAAAAGACTGAAATCAAGAAAGTATGGGAAAGAGATTAATGGATCTATGGGATAGGCACAGAACAGGCAGATCTTTGAAAGTTCATGACGACCACGGAGCTTTCACTCTAAGGATACTCTTAATAACCATGTGGGAAGGATGATTTCTGTTATAGGTATTGGTCTCTCTTCCTAGCCTTCACAGTACTGGATCAATAAACCCATGAACTTAGCCACCATTAGTGGTAAAGAGGACATTCATGAGCTCAAGTGCATAAGCTCCCTTTGATAACAGCTAATACAGGGACAATTTCTAATCTGGTATCAGCAAAGGCAACGATTCCTCAAAAGACCATATTTCCAGGAACCTGCCTGACATAAGATGATATCAGGGAGATTACACTGCACTTTATTCACCTTGGAGGAGAAGAGAATTAATTCTTACTGGAATCCATGTGTACTTGGCTTTAATGCCTACCATGCCCTAACTAGTGCCACCACTTGAAGACTCTCATAATGTTTAATCTATTAGCATTACACCCCAATAATATTCTTTTGGATCGAAGAACTCATTACATGGTAAAACGATGGAAGCAAAAGTAAGACCAGGTCTATGCCCCAGCCCAAGTTTCTGATAAAGGATCAGGTAAGATGCCACATGTGTTCTCAAGAGCTAGAAAAAGGGAGCCCAGTATTCAAGTGTAGAAGAGGCAGTTCAAAATGGCAGCATGGAAAGATCCTGAGCTCATCTCCTTCAAGGGATACAACTCTACAACTACATATGGAACAAATCCCTCTGACAAAGACCTTAAAACAAGCTGAACAGATCCTTGGCAACAAAGTAAAACGGGGCCACATGAACAGAGATAGGAAAGACAAATGCCTTACCCCAGTAGAGCAACCCTCATAATCTGGAGGTTCTCCCTGAGAAGTGAGAGGTGTATACTTCATATCAAGTATCTCAACCCTAGAGATCTGCGCCAGAAAGACAAGCCCCAAAACACGTGGCTTTGAAAATCAGTAGGCCTTATATCCAGGACTGTAGGGAACTGAGATTCCACTCTTCAACGGCTCACTAACCACAGGACCCAACACAGAAAGAGGTTGGAAAAGCACCTGGACCATATGCAAAAGAGATTCATTTAATAAACTTAAAGCATCTTCTGGACAGGCAGGAGCTTATTGGAAATCTCTCCAGGAATGGAGGTGAGCAGAAGCCATTTTTGTGCTCTCCGGCTGCCGTACTGGCACCAGCACTGTCATACCCCCCCCTTTCCCTGGCGGCCTCACTGAAGCCAGCAGGTAGGCTCTGGCTCTTATTCTCCTTCCGCCTTGTTAAAACCAGTGGATCCATGCGGTCCACATACGGGTAACCCTTGGATCCGGTGGCCAGAGTGGCTTATATTTCTGGATCCTTTGGGACTTAAAGAGTAAAGGAGATAGTGCTTAGCAGACTACTCCCCCAGGGCACAATACAGACAGCAAACTGAAACATATTAACAGTGTTCCTGTAAAAAAAAAAAAAAAGGCTTATTTAGTCACCCTACAGCATTAGCATGAGGGGTAGGCTTCAGACTTATCACCTATCTAGAGGGTATGGAGGTGATCTCGGGGAATGTAGGCCATCTTTGCATCCTCTCTTCACCTGGCGACACCTTTTGGATACCTCCCAGAAGAAAAAATGTATACACTGGAGCCCTGATTTTTATAAGTGTAATCTAGGAGATACCTCCAGACAAGATCGGGTGCCTTCAGGGTGGTATGGCCGTGGACTAGGAGATACCTCCAGATTGCCAGGTCTAAAGGCCATCAGCGTTCACAAATGTGGTCAGTATATATTTGGGTTCACAGGTTTCACAGGACCGTACCTATTTGTGTATCTTAAAAGCTTCTGCCTAAGAGTCTGGCTTAAAATCAGTTCTAATGAGAGCCTTCCCTTTGGAACACAGACAGGTCATGGCAAACTCAACAAATGGAACTTACCAAGAATAAATCACACAGTTTAGATAACCACACAAGTTCCACAGATAACCATGAACTAGTGCAAGGTTCCATGATAAGGTTACTCTCCTACATGAGCACACTCCTTCAAGACACATGAAGATGCCCCTTCAAGACTGGGAGGGATAGTGGTTTTGCCTGAAACATAGAAACAGAGAGTGTCAAACAAAATGAGGAAGTAGAAGATAGGTTTCAAAAGAAGAAGATGACAAAACCTCAGAAAAGACCTTAATGAAACAGAGAGAAGTGACCTACCTGATAAAGAGTTCAAAGTAATAGTCATAATGATACCAAATTGGGAGAATAATGAATGAACACAGTGATTACTTCAACAGATAGAAAGTATAAGGAAGTATCTATAAACGTCAAAGAGGTAAAGAATACAACGCTGAATCTAAAAAACATACTACAAGGGCTCAATAGACGACAATTTTAAATAGAAGGACAAATCAGAGCTGAAAGACATAGCAGTGGAACTCAGCCATACAGAGCAGGAAAAAAAATTTAATAATTAAAAAAAACACACAATGAATTAAAATACAGATAGCTTGAGAGTCCTAAAGGACAACATCAAGTGGAATAACATTCACATTATATGGACCCCAGAAAGAGGAGAGAGAAAGGTAAGGGGCAGAAAACCCATTTGAAGAAATAATGACTGAAAACTTCCCTAACCTAGAGAAGGAAACAGACATCCAAGTCCAGGAATCCGAGGGAGTTCCAAAAAAGATGAACCCCAAAAATCCACACGAAGACACATGATTAACCTCAAAAGTTAAAGGAGCAAGAGAAAAATAACTTATTGTCTACAAGGGAACCCCCCCCCCCATAAGGCTAGGAGTAGATTTTTCAGCAGAAACTTTACAGGCCAGAAGGAAGTGTCATTATATATTCAAAATGCTCAAAGGGAGGAAAAAAACTTGCAAGCAAGAACACTCTGTCAAGGTTGTCATTCAGAAGTGAGGGAGAGCTAAATAATTTTCCAGACAAGCAAAAGCTAAAGGCGTTCATTAACACTTAACCAGTCTTACAAGAAACGGTAAAAGACTTCTTTAAGCTTAAAAGAAAGGACAGTAATGAGTTATAAGAACACATTTAAAACATACACACACACACACACACACACACACACACGCACAGGTAAAGTTAAATATATTGTAAAGGAGGTAATTAATCACTTATAAATATACTATGAAGATTAAGAAAATAGTAACTGAACAAAACTACAAATTGTTAAGGGATACCCAGAATATAAAGATGCAAAACATGACACCAGAAACAGAATTGGGGGGGGGCAATAATGTAGTATGGAATGTATTCAAAATTAACTTGCAATCAAAGTAAATACAGGCACAGAGACACACACAGGCTAACACAAATAAGGCTCCTAAGACCACAAAGCAAAAACGTGTAGTAGAAAATGAGAAAGCACGCTAAGCATAGCACTCAAGAAAGTCATCAAAACATAAGGGAAGAGAGTAAAAGAAGAAAGGAGCAGAGAGGGACTACAAAATAGCCAGAAAACAATTAACAAAATGACAATAAACACACACCTATCCGTAACTGCTTTAAAGGTAAATGGACTAGTTTTTCTAGCAGAATGGATCTTTAAAAATCATCTACATGTTGCCTGTAAGAGACTCACTTCAAATATATGGACACACACATAATGAAAGTGAAACAAAAGAAGATATTCCATGCAAATGGAAACAAAAAGAAAGGTGGAGTAGCTATACTCATAACAGAAAAATAGACTTTATTATTTTTTTCCAGTGGCCACAATGAACTTTATTTTTTTTAATAGTTTATTGTCAAATTGGTTTCCATATAACACCCAGTGCTCTTCCCCACAAGTGCCCTCCTCCATCACCACCACTTCCCTTCCCCATCCCCCTCCCCCATCAACCCTCACTTCATTTTCAGTATTCAATAGTCTCTCAGGTTTTGGGTCCCTCTCTCTCCCCAACTCTCTTACCCCTTTCCCCTCCCCATGATCCTCCAATAGGTTTCTCCTGTTCTCCTGTTAGACCTATGAGCGCAAACATATGGTATCTGTCCTTCTCCGCCTGACTTATTTCACTCAGCATGACACCCTCGAGGTCCATCCACCTTGCTACAAATGGCCATATTTCCTTCTTTCTCATATATCACATCTTCTTGATCCATTCATCAGTTAATGGACACTTAGGCTCTTTCCATGATTTGGCTATTGTAGAAAGTGCCGCTATGAACATTGGGATACATGTGCCCCTATGCATCAGCACTTCTGTATCCCTTGGGTAAATCCTTAGCAGTGCTATTGCTGGGTCATAGGGGAGTTCTACTGATAGTTTTTGAAGAACCTCCACACTGCTTTCCAGAGCGGCTGCACCAGTTTACATTCCCACCAACAGTGTAGGAGGGTGCCCATCTCTCCACACCCTCGCCAGCATCTACAGTCTCTTGATTTGTTCATTTTAGCCACTCTGACTGGCGTGAGGTGATTTTTGTTTCCCTGATGATGAGTGATGATGTATTTTATGTAAAATAATTCAACTGGACCACTTTCTTACACCATACACAAAAATAAACTCAAAATGGATTAAAGTCCTAAATGCAAGAATTAAAGCCATAAAACATCGGCAATAGACTCTTTGACATAAGTCTTAGCAATAATTTTTTTGGACTAGTCTTTTCAGGCAAGGGCAACAAAAGTTAAAATAAATGAGACTACATCAAACTAAAAAGTTTTTGCATGGCATAGGAAAATATCAACAAAATAAAAAGATAACCTAAGAACAGGAGACGATATTAGCAAATTTTATATGTGATAAGGGATTAATATCCAAAATATTAAAAAACACACAGAATTATTTTTAAAAAAACAGTTAAAATTTGGCAGAGGACATAGACATTTTTCAAAGAAGACATACAGATGGCCACAAGGCATATAAGTGGTGATATATGAGACATATGACTCATCATCAGAGAAATGCAAATCAAAATTACACTGAAATATTGCCTCACATCTGTCCAATTGGCTACTATTGAGAAGACAAAAACAACAAGTGTTGGTGAGAGTGTGGAGAAAGGAGAACCCTCTTTCGCTGTTGGTAGGAATGTAAACTGGTACAGCCAGTGTAGAAAACGGCATTGAATTCCTCAAAAAATTAAAAATAGGACTATCCTATGATCTAGCACTTCTACTTCTGTGTATTTAAAGATAAAAACAGCATTTGCAAAAGATTTATGCGTCCCTATGTTCAATGTAGTATTTACAACAGCCAAGATAATGAGAACAAATTAAATGTCTATCTATGGTTAAATGGATAATTAAGATGTGGTGTATCTATTTGTGTGTATATATACACATGTATGTATATGATGAAATATTACTCAGACATAAAAAGAATAAAATCTTGCCGCATGCAACATGAATTACATAAAAGGTATTAGGTTAAGTGAAAAAAGATAAATACAAATATCTTAATAAGTTCAGTAATAGGTGGAATCTAAAAAACAAATGACACAGACTCATCGATACAAGAAAAAACTGTTGGTAACCCGAAGGGGGATAAGGGTTGGGGTGTGGGTAAAGTAGGGAGAAGGGACGAAGAGATACAAACATCCAATTATAAAATAAGTCATGGGGTGTAATATAGGGAATACCATCAATGATATTGTAATAACTTAGGTGACAATAACTAGATCTATGAGGATCCCTTTGTAATGTATAAAAATATCAAATCGTTGAGATGCTCACTTGAAACAGGATATTGTATGGCATATAGACTTCAAAAAACGTGTTCTGCCCTTTGAAATACAAAAGAGAGAAGTTGAGGGAAAAGAGAATGAATCACTGAGTGGGGAGGAAAGGGAGTTGTTTTTTCAAAGGAGGGTTGCCTTCGACCTCTTTACTACAAATCTTTAAGAGAAGAAAATATTAAGAGTGGGGTAGTTGAAGGATCCTAGCTTTGTGATGCAGGAATGCCAGGGATTGAAGAAATCAAAGCTGTCCCTTCTTTGGGAAGGCAAAGAATGCGGGTGCGGGGACCCGAGAGCTTCCCTTCCATGGCACAGCTGTGTGGGATCAGCAGAGGGACACAGACACAATGTGAGTGGAACGCAGACGAGGGAAGTGAGCAGGTGTCACGTTGTCTGGAGAGTCTAGCCCTGAACCTCGCCAACAAGGCTGATGGAGATGTGGAGACCAAAGGGTCATGAATGTGGACGGTCTATTCCTGATAGAGACCAAAGACCAATAAAACTAAGCAGAAGAAGATTGCTAAGTAGCATAATTCACCATAGTAATCGATGAGACAAATACAGGATTACTTTTTAAAGGATGGATAGAAGGATCACTGCAAATCCACAGATTTAAACTCATGATGAATAGCAGGAGTGCAGGGATGGGAAGAGGAACCAGGATAACTAAAAAGCTAAAAATCCTGCATTCTCACCGAAAGAAAAACAGACAAACCACATGAATGGAGATTAGACAGAAAGACAGAAATGGATCTTGTAGACAATACTCTTTCTAGTAAACAGCGGGAAGGAACATTCAAAACGGAGTGTTTTGGCTTTGCCTGCACCTCAGAGTGAACTTGCTTAGATTACCAGCAATGGGGTTACTGGAAGCCTCATGCTGAGATGTCCAGATTTCAGGGTTCCAAGACACTGTGTTACAAGTTGGGGCATAACGAATAGGACCTAAAACAGATTTGGGGGGACAGCTGCACTTGTAGAAGCTCTGGACACCAGCAGACATCCTGTCGCTTTCACGAAGCTACAGGATACTTGATTTCCAACAACCCAGGGGGGCAGTTACCAGCCACCCAACATGGCTAAATAAAAGTGTGGTTCAGAGAGTAAGCAGGAAATCCTGGCTTCCTCTGGCACCAAACCCCCGAAATGTGCCACTCCTTACCCTGTTGGTTCCCCAGGCCCGAGGAAAGATCCCTCCATTTTCTACTAGGCAGACGTAACTATTAGCTACTGCCATTTACCCCAGGGCCAAACCTCACTCCACACACATAGACACCAAAAGGATGGAGCAGGTCTCAGTCTGTTTGGGCTGAGAGAACATGGGGTAGCTTATAAACCACGTTCATTGCTCACAGTTCTCGAGTCTGGAAGTCCAATATCAAGACACCAGGAGATTCAGCGTTCGGTTGAGAACCCACTTCCTGGTTCACGAACTGCATTTTCTCCCAGTGTCCTCACAGGGTGGAGGGCTTGGGGAACTCTCTGGATCCCATTTGGAAGATGCACTACCTGCCTTGTCACCTCCCAAAGTGCCCACCTCCTAATATCCTATCACGCAGAGCACTGGGATTCCATGTATGAGTCTGGTTGGAGGAGGGCACACGTGGAACCTGCATACTGAAAATCTCCCTATGGTATGAACTCTTCAGGCTCTGTCTACTCTCAGGGGCTTCTGGAGAGGCCAAAGATCTGGGCCTCAGACGATTTGATCATTCTTCATTCAACCCAATACTGTGGTTTACAATACGGTATGTAATTGAAACCTAGGTTCTCTTCAAACAAGGGCTCTCACTTACCACCAGCCCCATGTAGCTACCAAGCACACAAAATGTAGCTAGACTGCATTGAAAGAAGCTGTCTGTGTAAACTACACAGAATTCCTGAGATCTAGTACCAAAAAATGCAAAACATCAATATTTATATTGGTTCCATATTGAAATGGTATTTTGAGTATATCATGCTTAGCAAAATATATTAGTAAAATTAACTTGTGCCTTTTTTTCCCTTTTCTTTTTAGTAGGACTACTAGAAAATTAGAAGTTATGTGTGTGGCTCACATTACATTTCCTTTGGACAGTGCTGATCGGCAGAGTGCTTGATAAATTACGGAGGAGCAATCAATCTTTTGACACGCACCATGGTCTGGCACTCACCAACATGGCTCTCGGGCTGAGACACCTTCAGAGAGGCTGATTCAGTGGGTCTGGAGTAGGTCCAAGCAATGGCGTTTTTGTAGGTGACCTGGATACCTGGGCCAAAAACCAGACTTTGAGAACCTCTGTGACGGCATGTGGTCAAATTTACTCTACCATCTCATGTGGCCTGGGAATTGGTTTGAGAGAAAATTTTGTTCATATTGTGTAGGACTTCTGATTAGCCACCATAAATGTAAAACAAAACAAAACCTTCCAGAACAGATCATTTGCAAACTTATCCTCAAATCTCACAACATGGGATTAAGGTCATAAGATGTTACCTAGTATTCTGAGGGCCATTGTGAGGTAGAGTGCTCCCAAAACATCCCCCACATTCATCTAGAATACCACACAAAATGTGAGAAGGGGCCCAATTTCGTGCTCAGGTGGCAAGAGCTTTGTGTGCAGAAATGTTGGAATAGGAAGGGGGGGGAGGGGGCAGAGAACTTCTTAAAACCTGGACCTCAAAGCTCACGCTACATCTGTTTCTCTCCACTGTCCTATGTCAAGCAGCCTGGCACTTTGCAGTACACACTGTTTTGTCTTTTAGTCAAGTCTACGTTAATATCCCAATCTCCTTTATCACGTTATATTTATAACTTGAAAAGTATTGCAAAGCAAGAATTCCAGGCACTGGCTTGTCTTTTTCTCCTGATGGGAAGTCAAGGACTAGATGAGCCTTAGGCAAGGATGGATTTGTTCCAATATTAGAAAAGATCCTCAACAGAGCGCTATTTAAGGTCAACCAGCTTAGGTCAACCATTAGGAAAGTGCTTGATTAGTGTGTCTATGGGCATCTTACAGAAGATCACCTCCTGTCACCAATGATTTCCCTGGACTTCTCATGGACTTCATTTTGTATCATTAAAGGGATTCAGATTTCAATGCTACTTTTGTGGCATTATTAAGTCGAGCTCGGTTGTATTCAGAGGACACAGAGGCCAGCCATCTGAATCTCTCACCAGGACAATGCAGTTGCGTCCATTCTTACAGTTTAAGTATAAATTTAGCATTTTTAATTTAGTTTACCTGATTAATTATCAGTGAAATTTGATTTCTACAGAGTCCATGCCCGGTTCCCCAGAATGCGAGCATCCCAGCCTCGTTTCCAAATGTACCTTCAGTGGCTTGCAATCAAGACGAACTGTGTACCCCCAGACATTCACGTTTGCTCTGCCCTGGTGTACAATGTGTCCATCTAAATTCACAATTTTATCAGCTATGTAGATGAACATGTAGAATTTTTATTTTACCAGTCTCTTAGATGACCATAGTTCCTAGGATTTTAAGACAATTTTCTGATGTACTAAAACAGTTTCAAGTAGTTTGTACAGAAATAAACAAAATTTTACAGGCAAATTCTGTCACCTTTTTGATGTGTTTCTGGAAGGCCTGCTATGTGTTTACATGCAGATTTGTACACATGCAAATTTTTCTTTTGCGTAAATGGAATAATGCTCAACACACTTTTCGGAATTTTTTTTTGGTTCTCAAGAATGTTTGGGATGATGTGCTCATGTATGTAACTTTCTCTCTGGTATTTTTCCATTTCAAACTAGTCTATTATGAGAATTTATTAATAAAAAAGCACTACGTGAACATTTTTCCAAGATAGAAAGCTAAAAGTGGTATTTCTCGTGTATTTTGACACTAGATTACTAACTGCTCTTTAGAAAAATTGAGCCAATTTATATACATAAGATCAACACACCTACATCAACATTGGATATCTTTTGTTGAAATAGAACATAGTGAATGTGCATAGATCATTTTAGAATAACTGTATCATCTCATATTCATCCCACCCACTTCTAAGCATCTTTCAACAGATCTGCTCCTGGGCTAAAACCATATTGCTTAAATAACATACATTTAAGCTGTTTCTCTTTTTTAAAGTTTCCTTCCTATTTTGTTAGTTATTTACTTTTCTAGATCAATTTTTTAGGTATACCATGAGAATCCACTAAATTCCTTTGAGTTTTAGGGTGCCTGAGTGGCTCAGTTCGTTAAGCATCCGACTTCAGCTCAGGTCATGGTCTCCTGGTTCATGAGTTCAAGCCCTGCATCAGGCTCTGTGCTGACAGCTCAGAGCCTGGAGCCTGCTTCTGATTCTGTGTCTCCCTCTCTCTCTGCCCCACCGCTACTCACATCCTGTATCTCTCTCTCTCAAAAATAAATGTTAAAAAAAATTTTTAATAGTTTATTGTCAAATTAGTTTCCATATAACACCCAGTGCTTCTCCCCTCAAGTGCTTCCCACCATGACCATCACCCCCTTCCCCCCCTCCCCCTTCAGTCCATGGTTCGTCTCCAGTATTCAGTTTCTATTGGCACATGTTGACAGGCTAATTTAGAAAAATATATATTAAGTTAAAAATCTTTAATATATTTTATTTGGTAACATGATATGTTTTTCTAAATTTTTCATGTTTCATCAAATAATGTTTTAGGTTTATCTCTATATATGAATGTATGTGGAGACACAGCGCTTTCACTTCATGTTATTTGACCTTAGATAACTTACCTATCCCTATATGTGCTTTATTTTTTCATCTGTTAAGTGGGGATAATACTAGCTACCAAAATAAATGTGTGCATGTACAATTATTGATTTAAAAAAATTTTATATCTTTATTTTATTTTGAGAGAGAGGCAGAGAGTGAGCAGGGGGAGGGGCAGTGAGAGAGGGAGACACAGAATCTGAAGCAGGCTCCAGAGCTCTCAACACAGAGCCCAAAGCGGGGCTCGAACCCACGGACTGTGAGATCATGACTTGAGCTGAAGTCAGATGCCCAACCTACTGAGCCACCCGGGAGCCCCTAAGTTGTTGATTTTTAAAAATAAGATGTATACTCCCACTCATTTCTAATATTTGTGAAAATAGATTTTTTTCCTTAAAAATTTTTAACAAAAACATCCGTATTATAGGTTCTTTCAAACTATCAGGTTTTTTTGTTTTATTGGTCAAGAATACTCATTTTCTATTTTTAATAACTTTTGCTTTTAACTTTGATATTTTACATTTTCTTTAGATGTGTTTTACTAGTCTATCTTTCTGAGGTAAACATTCAGTCCGAACACAAAGCTGCCTCCTCTCTAGGACTGATTTCTGGCTGTTTGCACATACAGCTGACCCGTAAACTCAGGTTTGAACTGTGGAGGTGTCTATTTACATGCAGATGTTTCAACAACTATAATACAGCGCTACAAATGTGTTCTCCCTTCCTAGGACTTTAGCATTTTTTCTCTACCTTACTTTCTTTTAAGAACATAGTATTTTATACATATAATGTACAAAATGTGTTGATCCACTTTATGTGATTGGTAAGGCTTCGCATCAACAGTAGGCTAGTAGGAGTCACATCTTGACTTAAAGAGTTAAAAATTACAAGTGTATTTTCAACTCTGCAGCACTTGTTGGCACCAGCGGCCATGTTGTTCAAGAGTCAATGTATATCATATTTGTATGTATAGGTGTGTATGTGTATGTATGTATACACACATACATACACACATTCACATGTTTTTTAAGATGTTGTATATACCACTAGCCTAATTTTAGAAATGAGACCACGAAGAAGTTACATGACTTGCCCAAGGTCAGAGGAGAAAATAAACAGCAAGTACATGACAGGCAGTAGTAAAAAGCAGGTAGTCTGGTTTCAGAGTCCTCCGCCTCACCAATTCAACCTTCTGCCTCTGTCTGAATGTGATCTTATCACTCTTCCCTCTAGGAATTTTTAGAGGGGATCCCATCTTTGTTACTAATTTGAACAAGTACTTTTTTCTTCTTTAACATTTGTTATTTTTAAGGGTTTTTGTTTTCTGTTGTTTGTGAACTCCAAAAAGACAGTTTGGGCACAGTAGTGACACCTGGTTTTTGTTTTTGTTTTGTTTTTTTGTCTGTCTTCGCCACTATTGCAGAATGTATTGTATTGTTTTAGGATTGTATTGTGTTGCATATAGGACTTTTCCCTTTTAAAAACCTGAGCTTCCCTCTCTGGACTAATACCAGATTACATTTGGTAGATATTGAATTGGGTTTTAAGTGACTATGTATGACGCATGGAGTACAGACACATCACACTAATTGTCCTATTGAAGCATTCATGTCATTACTGCATTGCTTGCCTTCTTGATTGTGAATTAAGATGTCTTCCATTCTTCCATTTTGATGTCGATTACTCCTGCCTATTTTAAAGCTATGTAAGGAGTTTAATAAAGACTAAGTAATAATTTTTGGAGAAAACATTTTACCATCATGAAATATCTCTTTTACCTAGTGACAGGGTTGGAGCCTTGCTATATTTTTATACTGTCATACCTATTTTCCCCTTTGTATGCACTGATTTTTTTTAAGTCTCATTTCATTATCTACAGAGGCTCTCCAACATTTATTATAACTTTATTTCTTCCACTGCAGCTGAGTTTGTAAGCCCAGCTCTTGTACTATGGAATTTAACTCATTTATATTTGTTTGGCTGTTTTTATGAACTGGGTTTCTTCTTCAACCAATATTCTCTCAACCTAAAATCTCTAGTAGAAAATGCATGATCAGGTGTGCCTGGGTGACTCAGTTGGTTAAACGTCTGACTTCAGCTCAGGCCATGATCTCATGGTTCATGGGTTCGAGCCCCAAGTCAGGCTCTGTGCTGACAGCTCGTTTAGCGCCTGGGGCCTGTCTTCAGATTCTGTGTCTCCCTCTCTCTCTGACCTACCCCTGCTCACGCTGTCTCTGCCTCTCAAAAATAAAAAAAAAACATTAAAAATTATTTTTAAAAATGCATGATCAGCCTTGTAGAGTCATCCTTCATTATCTCTAAAATCTTTTTTAATCCATTTTTTTGTCCCACAGTCTGAGACGATTTCTCAGTATTTTCCAGATTACTATTTTTGTCTTCAGTTTCATCTATTTTGCTAATATTTAAATAAATAGCATGGCTAATTTGCAAGGATAGTGTTTTTATGATTACTTTTTAAAAATTGTTTTGTAACATTTTTATTTTTGGAGAAATACAGAGCACTAGTCAGGGAGTGGGAGTGGGAGAGGGAGACACAGAAATCTGAAGTGGGCTTCAGGCTCTGAGCTGTCAGCACTGAGCCCCACGTGGGACTCAAACTCACAAACCATGAGATCATGACAGGACCCAAAGTCAGATGCTTAACTGACAGAGCCACCCAGGTACCCATGATTACTTCTTTTTAATGGTATTTTTATTTTATGGAAACACAATCTTCTCAAATATCTTTAAAGGTTGTCTGAAATATCTACTTCTCTCCTGTACCCTGAATTGTTGTTTCTAGGCTCAGTCGATCAATTTTTTTGCTTCACTTTGATCCTACTACCTAAGACTCATGTACAGCATAGTGCACGTGTAATGCACATCATGGTGATTACGGTCAATAACATTACTGCATATCCAGAAGTTGCTAAGAAAGTAAATTTTAAAAGGCCTCATCACAAGAAATAAAAAATTGTTTTACCTATATATGGGTATGGCTGTTAACTGAACTTATTTATTGGGGGGTAATCATTTCACAATATGTAAGTATCAATTTATTATGTTGTACACCTGAAAGTAGTTAATTACTCCTCATTAAAAAAAAAAAGACTCTTAATTTTTCTCAATAATTTGGAAATCCTTGCTGCCCATCCCCCTTTTAAGTATCAAGGCCTAGAATCTCTTGTGCAGACAGTTGGCTGGGTTCTTTCCAGGGTTGTAAGCATCTGTTTCTCTAGCTGATTTCTTCCTGGAATTGGAATGCTGGTTGCCAGTGGGTAGCCTCCCTCCCTGGACACAGGCGGGAAGTCAGTCCCATTTGGGACTCCAATGGCCACAACAATGCAATCTGTACTCTAGACTTTGAGAATTGCAATCAATTCTTCTTCTTGGTAGAAATGACACTCAGAGCCTTCTTTATCACCTTTCCAGAAGATTCTGCAAAGCTTTGGGGTTATCTTCATGTCTGATCTCAGTTTCCTGAAGCAAGTTTACTCAACCTGAAGCAGGTGGCTTGCTTTGCTTGTTCTGTGCACAAATGCCAGGACTAGATGGGTAGTACACATATGTGTTAACGGGGGGACAAAAGGCTGAACGCTGGCACCACTGTCCCATATTCGGGTATTTGATCAATTACCCTAAACATCATCTTGGGCACAACCCCCGTTCTTGTCTGCTCTCTCTGAGCTTCTCTAGATTTACTCCCGGGTTACAGCAGGTTCTGTTTGGGGCCATGTTTTTTGTTTAACCTACTGATCCCATTTTTTTCTAATAGAAAACATTTGTCTATTTTCTGGGACCTCCTTTTAATTTTGTCCTGAAGTTGGCAACCCTTCTTACTACACAGTCAAGTTTCATTATTTGAAATAGGTAAAGAAAATACAGGGAGAAATAATCTTAAGCCTTTGTAAAGACATAACTGTGAGGTTCAAATCCATGATGCTGAAGTGTGAATCCCAGCATGGATGAGGTGATTGAAAATATTTGAAAGTGAGAGCGGAGAGGACAGACTAAGAACAGGGGCAGAGGCTCAGGAGGAGAAATTCATAGAGAGCAGAAGATTGAGGTCCTTCTAAAAGAAATGGGGGGAAGTGTCGGAGAGGCAAGAGAAAACCTTAACATAAGAACATAAAATTATTAGAGAATACAAACAGGTTCCTTGATAGCTACCAAGACATGTACATTTTAAACTATAAACAGAAGAGATTTTTTGGGAAGGAATGCCTATTCAGTAATTGTGAATGCCCTGAAACTGTGGTTCTCAAGCTTTAGCATGCATCCAGATCACCTGCAAAGTCGGTCAAGACACACAATAAACAGGTGCCAAGGGTGGCCATGCTGTTGGTCAGGTGTTTGTGTGGAGGGGGTGGAAGGGGAGGATTTACATAGTGCAGGAGACTGAACAAGTTGCAAGGCCCAGATCATGGGGAGAGAGGCAAGTAGAAATCAGAAGGAAATAGAAAGATGGGAGCAATGTGCAAGGAGCCCAGAAGTAAAAGGCAAGAATAAGAGCCCATTGCATGGTCACTGCAGAGACTTAATTCATCTCCAAAACTTAAGTTCACAGAGTTAGAGCCCTTGGTCATTCAAACAAATCCACACTGTCTCTTTCCAAAAGAATAAAATTGAGTTGGAAGGCTGTGGTTATCTCCCAGAAACTGTGACCTCCATGGAAATGCAGGATTGAGTGAAGAAGGTTTCTGGGTGGTAAAAATGGGGCAGGAAGGAAAGATTTAATATGGACCAGGTCACTGCTTCTGGTTCCTGGCAGAGATAACCCCAGGTAAACTGCAGCTCTATTGGTTGAAGAACTTAATGCAGTAAAATCATTTTTAGTAAGGGTGACATCCTATCACACAAGAATCTTGAAAACGAGTGCAAGGAACTCCAGATGATTCAATAATAATAAGATTAACCAGTATAACTGCAGCAAACCAAAAGATTTTGCAATCTATTGAACCAAAAATCTTAAAGTTATTATTTTAAGAAAAGTGTGCATCAATATTTTATTTAAGGGAAGAGAGGCAGACATGAGAGAATTTATCTGGGTAAATTCAGACACTGTGTGTGGCCTTTGACAACTTAAACTTTGACCTTCTATTACCTCATTTGCAAGATGAGGTTTATTATAACTTTCATTCCAGTGTTTTAATTAGAGATTACATGTGTAAGAAATGTCAGGTATAATTTACTGGCTTATTAAGGGGTAGCTGCTGCATTATTTTTATCATCTCCACTATTTTTAAATTATTTTTTACTATTTATAGCAATTCATAGCTTGAATTTACTCCTCACCTTGCCAAGAGGCCACTGAAAATGAAGTCTTTGGCTACAGGGCTGGTGATGCTGAAGGAAATGGTGAGAAACCAATGAAAGTTCAGGGAGCCCAAGTTAATGACCAGGGTCCCTAAGACCCACATTTTTTCTTCCCGATCCTCAGAGCCTCAATCTGCTCATCCAGAGGTGTACTTTGCCCTAAATAAAATAACCAAAACAAGTGTGAAGATAGGAGCTCACAGGATGTGAGGAGGACCAGGAGCCAGTCCTCTGGACTCACAGAGGCACACTATCCATACGTGTAAAGCCCATCTTTCCCTCGAGAGGGCGCAATCTGTTCATTTCCAGATTACTAATGGCCATTAACCTTGGATCCTGATGCACATTAACCCATTGCTTGGAGCCAACTACTTCATCCTCAAGCTAATGAATTTCCAAACTGTCAAGCGGCACTTTTAGAGCAGTCAGAAATTACCTGGCACATGAAAGGAAGACACCTCTGTGCCATCCTGCTCTCTTTGCCTCATCCCATTTATGTAGCAGTAGAGGCATCTGCTGAGAAAATAGTTCTAAGCCTCAGTGTGTCTAGGAACCAGACATCCTATAGTACTTACGCGAGGCATCAGAGGGCAAATATCAAAGAGCAGGAGCCAGGCTTCTGAAAGCAAATTCCTCCTGAGTAAGGAATGGCAATAAAGTGGCTGAGCAACCGACCAGAGGCAAACAGGCAACCCTGAGGTAGCAGAGCAGCTTACTCCAACCCATCCACGAGTGCTCAGAAGAGTCGAGATGCTTCGGGGAGAAAAGGCTACACAAGTAAGAGAAATCCTGCTCTACCCCTACACTTGCAACCCTGATTCTCCAGAAATTAAGAGCCAAGGAGATCTATGCTTGGATACTTCAAAGAACCTAACCCCTCACACTGTGGAACGATAGTCGAAGAAAATCAGTTCAAATGCAGGATTGGAGGAGGATGTCACAAATGAGGCAGGCATTTATCAAAATGGGATGATGGAGAAAAAATTAACAACATCAGTGCAAAATATAAGTAAATTGCAAATTGAGTATTCACCAAAAACCAGCGCTGGAGGATGTTACCGTCGGTACCAGCTCGGTTATGATGCAGTACCAAGCATCCCGGAATCCCAGGGACTTTGACAACAAAGTTTATTTCTCAGTCAAATCCATGTTCATCCTGGGTTGGTGGGGAGTGGGTGTGGGGTGGGGGGAGGGCAGGGCGAGGTGCTCCATGCCAATTCTCCCTCATAATATAACCCACATCAACAGAGATATCAGTATCATCATCTAGAATGGCTTCTATTACAATGCCTGAGCTAAAGGGAAGCACAGAGAAGCTAAAACAATGTTTCCACCCCCAGGCCCTCTTGGAAATCCTCAAGGACTATGACACTCAGGGGCAGGTGGCCCAAATGAGCACAGACGTGCAGGAGGAAAACGTGAGCAGTTATGGTTACTAAGACTCCATTTGCTCTAACAGACCAGTTCTTACACAATTTCTGGGTGGAATGTTTATATAGTACTAGCTACAGGGCAGGTCCTCATCAACAGTAATAATTACAAGGAGCCCTAAAATGTGGTTTGTGTTACACCAGTGACAACAACGCTACTGTAGAATATCTACATAATAACAGGAGTCTGGCCAGAGAGACCAGAAGTAGAATCCCCAACCTCCACATTCCCAAATCACACTCCAGACTCCATTCCAACCTACCAAGCAAGATAAATGGCAACCTAAAAGTGCCTTCCAAGGCTGCTTACCTCCTATTAAATACATTCCCATCTGTAAAATGGGGATGACCATTTCTACCTCATGGAGTCCCCACAGGACTTGCAGTCAACCTGTTAACAGGAACAACATGCCAGTGGTGCCTGGTTAGGGTCAGTTCTTACACCTCTCTCGTGTCTGATTTCCCAGCTCTCCCTCTCATTATACCGTGGGGGTCTGATATTGCCTTCTTCTGCAGAATTTTATGGAATGCCTTAATATTAACTTGCTTTGCCCAGCACGCGGGCTCTTGGAAATAAATTGTCAGTGGTGCCTCATTAATAAATAAACTAATCCACAGCTTGGCGAGCCACGGAAGTCTTTGCTCTCTGTCCAAATGGACTCAAGATGGCGAGTCAGAGGCGCAAAATGCCAAAGTCCTGATTGGTTCCCATATAATCCCTAGCCAAGGCTCTCAAACAATTCAAAGAGATGGAGCTTTGCTTACTGAGGACATTGAAAAATTGTGTGAAAAGAAAATAAAGAGGAACTTAGTTCTGCCTAAGCCTTTCAGCATTTGTTTGCTGCCTTTTTAGATAAGGAAATGTGCAGAGCAGAGTGAATGCCTCTGGCCAGGGGCCAGGGAACACCACAGACTCTTGGAATGGTGCCTGGAATGGCATCCAAGGGGCCATCCTGTGCAGAGGGGCAGCTTAGCAGCCATGGGAGAGCGAGGAGCTGTCATTTGGGGTAGCAGGGGGGGCCTTGAAGGTTCATGAAAAGGTGTCTGAAGAGGAGACCTTGAATTGCACAAGTCAGAAGTGTATATACATAAATGCATTGGTGTACTCACACACTGCTGACACACATTAATTTTCTGACTACAGAGGTTGTGTGTGTGTGTGTGTGTGTGTGTGTGTGCGCGCGCGCATCTGCATGTGTATTTTCCCAGGGAGAAGTCCATCTCTTTCAGCAGATTCTCAAAGTGATCCAGGACTCATAGCCAAGAAAGAAAATAAAAGCCAGAGAACTGGAATTCAAAACCCTAGCAAAAGCAGGACAAGTTCAAAGCCGAGACTTTCCTGAATCATCTATTATAGAATACCCAGCCCAGTTTCACTAGAAAGAACTCAAGATTCTTTATTGACACCCAGGAGCCTTTGTTAAAATGTTTGCTCCAAACTTACTTGTTTACAAGTAAGCCTTAGTTTTCTTTCTTTCGTATCTAGACTTGTTGGCACTCAGCAAACCCGATGGTTTGAGACCTTCAAGTTTTAGGAGGAGTGTTTCTTTTCCGTTTTTGCCAAAGTCCTCCTGAGGCATCTTTGTAACTCAGTATGGAGGCGGCACCCAAAGTGGCTCAGGGGACAGATCCCAAAAGCCTTGCCTGCCTGCTCCACCTTGCAAGTATCCCCTGCCATTTCAGAAGACTCTAACTGGGCACAGCCGAATTCCGAAATAATCGATTACCTGATGTTGCTGGATTATGCAGAGATTGTCCGTTCTTGCACCTTCTATTTTTTCTTGTGTGCATCAGCTTTTATGTATAATTTTTTATATTATTTTTTAGGTTTATCTTGAGAGAAAGAAAGCATGTGCATGTGAGTGAGCATGGGAGAGGGGCAGATAGAGACAGAATCCCAAGCAGGTTCTGTGATTCCAGCTCAGAGCTCGATGTGGGACTCCAACTCATGGACTGTAATATCATGACCCACGGAAAAAAAAAAAAATCAAGAGTTGGGATACTTAACCAACGGAGACACCCAGATTCTGCATCAGCTTTTTCAAATCCAAATCACTAACGATTTTCATCCCTATTTCTAATCTTTATCCTGTCCTGGATTGCATGCATGACATACAGGATCAGTTTAATCTGACACACAGTTCCTGTCTCGCAGGGAGATATTCTGAGACTAGGCTGTCAGTCACATCTCAGAAAACCAAGATCCCTGATCGTTAAGGGATGATCATCTAGTAAATGTGATAACAGGTTCACAAACCATCAACACAAAGAACATGCGCGTATCCAAAGCTCTGAGCACAAAGAAGGATCACCTGGTTTAATGTACTCTTTAATGGCTTCCTGGAAGAGAGGTTACTTCTCAGCCTTGGGAAACAGTGGGAAACCCAGACACAGCGAGGAGTTGTGTCAAGCTGACTTTTAGGTTTTATTTAGGGAAACAGAAGGTAGGAGGACCTTATGTTTTTCCTTAGGGAAACCATCAAATGCAGTTCCCAGCACGGAAGATCCAAGAAACCAACTGAACTTGTTAGAGGTGATTTATTTGCTATATTCATAATAAATGTTCCTCATTCTCCTTGCTTCATCCTTCATCAAGGGGTAGCTCAGGAACACTAAAGCAAAGTCTTTCACATATGGAGTCTTCTCATGGACCCACCACTTGCTCTTCCCATGAGGAATAATGTTCATCCTCTATGGGTTGCAGAGCTTTCTAACCTGCAGCGAACACATCCCTCTCTGGTCAACATTACATCAGCGTGGCAGCTAATGGTTTCTTTCCATATCCCCCTTCTGTAGGCTTTACTCAATTTTTCCCCCCTCCAGTTTCTTCGGGTGAGATTCTTTTCCTCCCCTCCCAAATTAGTTGTCGGGCCATGCTGGCTTCAGAGAGGGCTCCCTGACCACCTCAGCCCTCCCGTGCCATCCAGCACCACCTGTGCTGACTCCTGTCCAGACCCAGCCTTGGCCCCTCACTCTAATTCATGCATCCCTGCCTGATAAGCTTTACCCCTCACACTTGGGGTGTGCATCTCAAACTCCTGTGAAGACTCCACATAGGGACACCTGGGTGGCTCAGTTGGTTGAGTACCCAACGTTAGCTCAGGTCATGACCTCGCAGTTTGGGACTTAGAGCCCCACATGGGGCTCTCTGCTGTCAGTACAGAGCCCACTTGGGATCCTCTGTCTTCATCTCTCTCTGACTCCCTCCTACTCCTGGTCTCTCAAAAACAAGACTGAACACATTTTTCTTCCCACCAAAACGTGCTCCCTCTTTCTTGGGGTTGGCAGCTGCTCAAACCAGAAAGGTGTCTTACACCTCTCGTTCATCACCACATCCTGTCCACCGTACCACCTAAGCACCTGGGAGTCCATTCCATCTCCCCAAACCCCTCTCACCACTGGCAGAAGAATCTTCCCAAAACATGAGTTTCATGGTGTCGATTTCCAGGGGACTCTGTCCATGACTCTTCATTATACCGGTACTGAAGTTCAAACTTCTTTAAACCGATTTATAAGGACATCAAGAGCAGGTGGCTCATGCCCTCAGCCCAGCTCAGGGGATGATGAGCCACCTCTGGCCACTTGATCTGATCCCGCCAGGGCTCCTCCTGCCCCCCCTTCTGTTCATCCCTCAGCCTATGGTGCCCTCTCTACTCACGATGCCCCCTGGCCACCTCCAACAAGGCTGGGCGCACCTCCTAGGTGTACAATCTTAGGGCATCCTCTGTGCTGCCGTCTTAGGAAATGACCACGTCCTAGGAGATGGTTTCCCTTTGGTCCCCCTCCCAAGCACATTAGACTGTAAGCTTCCTGATGCTAGAGACCATGTCTTCACATTCAAACACCCACCTCTCCCCTCAGAGCGGAGGCCCGGCCAGGGGCATGGCAGGTGAGTGGCTCACTGCATCATCCCAGGACTCCCCCAGGAGAAAAGCCTGTGGACTGGGGAGCAGAACTTTCTGGGACCTCAGAGACTCATTATGTGCATCCAGACAATATTTCATAAATAAGAAATGGATGGAAATCTAACTTCTGAGTAACTGAAATGCTATCAGGAATTCTTTTTTATTATTTTAGAGAGAGAGCGTGAGAACATGCTAGCTGGGGAGGGGCAGGGAGAGAGGGAGAGAGACAGAATCCTAAGCAGACTCCACAGTCAGAGTGGAGACCAACAGAGGGGCTCCATCCCATGAACCTGGAATCATGACCTGAGCCAAACTCAACAGTCAGAAGCTCGACCAACAGCCACCCAGGTGCCCCAACAACCAGCAATTCTAAAGAGTTTTCCTAATAAAGTAGAACATGCACTCACTTGCCTAAAATTCCATCTTAGCATCTAAGATTTTGTTAACCTGGAAAATATCTAACATCCATTCTGCCCAAACTTAGCCATAGCCCACTGAAGGTTTAGTATATACCAGGCACTGTTTCAGGTACTTTTTCTATGAGCAGATTGAACCTTCACAACAAGCCCACAAGAAAAGTACTGTGATTATTTCCCCACTTTACAGATGAGAACACCAAGCCACAGAGAGGGCACATAACCGTCCCTGAACAGCACAGCCCCCGGCGAGGCAAGCTGAGGTCTGCACTGAGCTGAGGGCCCTTAGCTCCTGCACTACGGGGTCTCCCCTCTTCCTTTCCTCAGCTCGGTACTTTTTATCACTACTTTTATCCAACATTTCAGCCAACACTTCCCTTTCATGTGCTGGATCTTGAATAGTCTTTGGAGTTCACTTTCCAAATCAATAAGCCATGCTTGACACGTCCTCACATACACCCGTATTTGTTGTCTGCATCCTAAGCGCTGTACTAGAATTATTCCATCAACTTCTCCACCAAACTCATGGCTTAGTCCCTTTTTTTCTCCATATTTCATGTTTCAGACCCTGGGATTTTTATACGTACTCAGATACAAAAATGGCTGAATTCCTCCTTACAAATGATAAAATGTTTCCTAAAAATACCAAAGTTAGTCTGCATTTTTAATAAGCCCTAGATTTTTTTTTTGCAATTCAATTATAAAGATTATAGATGATCTTTTTAAAAATGGAGAAAGTCTGTCTTAAAATATGTCAGGAAAAACCCAATTCACAGGGAATAAAAAAGAAAAGTAAGGACATTTTGATTAAAGTAAATTAACTACCAGGGGCATGAAAATCATTTAAACTTTTAGGACACAGTAAATGTTAGTAAGCCTTTGATTGACCATCAAGGAGAGCTGAGCAAAAGGGTCAATTTTTTAAAATAAACTTGAAGAGCACAGATGGAACGTGCAAGGGTTGTTGAAAACACGCTACAAAACACCACAATTCTCGAGCTTTCCCGGCATCTAAGACACAGTAGTACCCCCTGCACTAGTCATACAGTGGAGGGAAACACACAGTTCTTACTTCTGAAGCCACAAACAGAGACCAACAGGGTTGGTCCACTCACCTGCACAAAGATGTCTTCTCCAGAGGGACTTCCGAGGGTGTGCAGACTCTCCGTGTTGGTGGGGGATATTCCAAGAAGTCAAGGTTGATGAGAATATGAAGACGGGAAGGAATCCTGAACTCTCACCTGACACCATCACATCAGACACCACTGGGGCCCTGAGTGGGGGTAATGACCTGCCAAAGGCCGTGTGGCCAGCACAGGGACAAACTCAGAACACACACACCTTCTCACTCTGGATTCGAGGAATTTCCAGCCCCCTCACAAAAGTAGAGGGGAGCAGACATGAGAGTTTCCAGCAAGCATTCTGGAGCTACAGTCTGATCAGCCAGGCCAAGCCAGCTTGGGCCTTAAGTAGGTTTGATTCCAGGAAACGAGCCCCACGCCCAGACCCAGGAGAAGCCACTTAAGGAGACAATTAAAGTCGCTTGGCTTCTGCACTGGCCTTCCCCCTCCCAGGCAGCTGCAGGGGTGTCCACCTGATTTCACAGATGCCCAGCTCACCTCACTGAGTCTCCTGTAAAGCCTACGTCCTATGAGGGAGACCCTAGCCTTCACCATCCTCTACAAAGACTCTCCCTTTGTCTTTGTGCAGTTTTGCTCAACTTTGACTGAGAGCCATCCCCCTTTCTGAGAGCGACTTTCCCCCTGGTCCCCTGAGTGGCCCCTGGAGGCAGGTTTCATCCTCAGTGAGCTACACACCCATCAACAGTTTTGTGCCAATGACAAAATGCACCTGATATGCTGCTGATGTGAAAATAGCTGAGCAGCTTGAGAAAGGGCAGAACTTCCAGCAGCTGTTACAGAAATAGCCCAGCCAATTAAGATTCCAGCTGCAAAGAGACAAAGATACAATCTGGAGCAATAATAACTCTGTGCTGTGGGTTTGCAGGGAAACAGATTGGCTTCTTACTCGCAGGTTCGGTGATAAAGGTTTAGAGCAGGGCCGGCCAACTGGCAACCTCATTAAGGCTCTCCCCTTTCCGGTATGTTCTAGCTGAATTCTCTCACACTCCGCCACGTGGCTCCGACTTCCAACGTGCCCTTTGATTCCCTGCTTTTCCAGCTGGTCTTCTCCAGCTAGGGTCAAAGAACTTGCCTGAAATAGCTCTCAGGAGAAGACTTCGATATTGTAAGGAGAGGAAGCTATGGGAAAAATTGCATTCCTGGAAATGGCTGAAGGGTGTGTAAATATGGAAACTCGTGCCGCAGTGGGAGCCACATCTCACTTTATGTACAGTTACAGACGGAGAGCGGGCCTGCGCAAAATTCCAGGGGTCTGGCATACTTAAGGGGAGCCCATCACTCTTGTGTCGAGGGCTAGGTGTAGGCATACTCCAAAGTATAAGGCCCTATTTTCTATTAGAGCCAGAAAGGGTGACAGTTCAGTTCAAGGCCTAACATTTGGGAGACAGTAAGCAAAGTGTTTGCTTTTCATCACAAACTGCAGCTGCCAGCGTCTGCGCATCTCAGTAAATAGCAGCATCACCCATTTAGCTGCATAAAATACAAATCTAGATTCTCTCCTTTGATTCTTCCTTTTTGAATTCCCCAGTAAGTCCTGATCTTCTCATTCCCAAAGAAAATTTTTACCGTCTAATTCTTATTTCCACCAGCTTCCCCTTCTCTGTCCTGGACCATCACAAAACTGAAACTGCTGAGCTTCTCAGGTACCTCCAGCTGATGCTGCCTCTCCTGCCTCACCCCGTCTCCTCACCCCCCAACCCCCGCACATACGGCACACGTGAGCCACGTCAAGCCATTCCCGCCTGGAAACCTCTCAGCTGCTTCTTGTTATCTCTAGAACAAAATCCAAACTGCCAATCATGAGCCTCAAATCCTCTGTGCCTGGAGCCAAGTGGCCCTCAGACACCCCCAATGCCCAGAGCACCTTACCTCCCCTCCCACGGTGGGCTCCCCATGTGTGGTCAGGGAGTACAAGCCTTCACACAGAGAGGCTGAGGTGTGGCGAGAAGGCACACAGACGTGGGCAGTTCAGGACTACAGAGAAAACAGAGGCTCTCAGTGCTCAGTATGGCCTTTTCAGGATTAAGAAAAGGCACACAGTCTTTAAACCCCCACCTCCAAGAGGAAACAAGAGGGGTGCTGCAGGAACACCCATAGAAAAGGCCTGAGCAAGCACAGTACCACTAGCTAGTTGGGGAGATTAGTGAAAGTATTTCTCTCAAAGGGAAGCCAAGTCAGCAAGCACAGAGGGAGGTGTTGGCTTCTTCAAATATGAAGACAACAACACAAGATTTCAAGGATCAAAAAAAATCAAGGAAACATAATCACCAAAGGAGCACAATAATTTTCCAATTACTGATCCCAAAGAATGGAGATCTTTGCATTGACTGACAAAGAATTAAAAATAATTGTGTTATGCCTGAGATCTAAGGACGTGTCAACATACCCAAATCAATAAACGCGATATACTACTTTAACAGAAGGAAGGAGAAAATTGTATGTTCCTCTCAATAGATGCAGGAAATATATTTAGCAAAATCTTACCTTCTTTCATAATAAAAACTTTTGAAAAATTAGTTATGGAAGGAATGTACCTCAATATAAGGCCCATTATGACAAGTTCACAGCCAACATCACACTGAATGTGAAAAGCTGCAAGCTTTTCCTCTAAGATCAGAAACAAGACGAGGCAGCCACTCTCGCCACTTTTATTAGATATAGTATGAGCAGTCTTAGCCAGGGCAAATAGGCATGAAGAAGAAATATAAGGCATTCAAACTGTAATAGAAGAAGTAAGACTGTCTCTGTTTTCAGATGACATAATTTTACAGATGAAAAACCCTAAATATCCCACCAAAAATAACGTTAAATCTAATAAATGAATTCAGTAAAGTTGTAGGATACAAAATCAACATACAAAAATCAGTTGTGTTTCTATAACTAATAACAAACTATCTGGAAAGAAATCAATAAAATAATCTCACTTACAATGTTATTAAAAAGAATTAAAATTTGAAATAAATTTAACCAAAGAGGTAAAAGATCTGTACATTGAAAACTATAAAACATTCATGAGAGAAACTGAAGAAGACACAAACAAATGGAAAGACATCCCATGTTCATGAACTGGAAGAATCAAAGCTGTGCAATTATCTGTACTCCCCAAATCGGTCTACAAATTTAATGCAATACTTATAATATTCCAATGCCATTTTTCACAGGAACAGTAAAAGAAAATCCCAAAACTCACATGGAAACCTAAGGGACCTCAAGTGGCCAAAGCAAGAACAAAGCTGGAGGAACCACACTTCCTGATTTCAAACTAGATTTCAAAGATGTAATCATCAAAACAATAAGACCCTAACATAAAAGCAAACACATAGACCAATGGAACAGAATAGAGAGCTAAAAATTAAAAATACACTTGAAATTCCATCCACCAATCTTCAACAAGACACCAAGAATACAAAATGGGAAAAGTTAGTCTTCTTAGCATATGGTGTAGGGAAAAGGGAATATCCACAGGAAAAAATGGTAAAATTGAAGCCGTATCTTATACCATATACAAAATTCAATATAAAATGAATTAAAGAGGTAAGTGCAAGACCTTAAGGTACAAAACTCTTAAAAAAACCGTAGAGGGAAATCTCTTTCACATTGTCCTTGGCAATGATAGCATGAATATAACACCAAGGAACAGGCAACAGAAGCAAAACTAAGTGGGACCGTACCAAACTGAAGAGTTTCTGCAAAGCCAAGGAAGCATTCAGCAGAGTGAAAATGCAACCTCAGCATGGGAGAAAATATTTACAAACCATATACACAATAGGGGGTAAATATCAAAAATATTTAAGGAACCCATACAACTCAATATTTAAAAAGCTAACCCCCCCCAAAAAGCTAACCCAATTAAACATGGGCAAAACACCTATTCATATAAATGGCCAACAGACACATGAAAAGATGCTCAATGTCACTCCTTATGAGAAAAATGCGAAACAAAACCACAATAGGTGTCACTTCACACTTGTCAGGATAGCTATTATCAAAATTCCACATGATAAGTGTTGGTGAGAATGTGGAGAAAAGGGAATCTTTATACACTGTTGTTAGAAATGCAAAATGCAGCTGCTATCAAAGGGTATGGAAGTTCCTCAAACATTTTAAAATAGAAATATATGATCTGCAATCCACTTCCAGGTATCTTTCCAAAAGAACTGAAATCAGGGGGCGCCTGGGTGGCTCATTCAGTTTAGCATCTGACTCTTGACTTTAGCTCGGGTCCCGGTCCCAGGGTTGTGGAATTGATCCCCATGTCAGGCTTTGTGCTGAACTTGAAACCTGTTGAAGATTCTCCCTCTGTGGCTCTGTCTTTTTCAGTCTCTCTCTCTCTCTCTGCCCCTCTCCCCCAGCTCCCACACTCTCTCTAAAATAAACACTACTGGGGCACCTGGGTGGCTCAGTTGGTTGAGCATCCAACTTCAGCTCAGGTCATGATCTCATGGTTCATGGGTTTGAGCCCCGCATTGGGCTCTGTGCTGACGGCTAGCTCAGAGCCTGGAGCCTGCTTCCGATTCTGTGTCTCTTTCTCTCTTTGCCCATCCCCTGTTCACGCTCTGTCTCTCAAAAATAAATAAATACAAAGAAAAAATTAAAAAAAAAACACTACTACTACTACTGATAATAATAAATTTAAAAAATTATTTAAATTTAAAACTTTTGGGATAGAATTGAAATCAAGATCTTGAAGAGCTAACTGCTTCCTGTATCACAGCATTATTCACAGTAGCCAAAACACGGGTACAAATAGCTATCTCTGTAATGAATAAAGAAAATAAGGGGTACCTGGGTGTCTCGGTTAAGCATCCAACTTCAGCTCAGGTCATGATCTGTCAGTTCGTGGGTTTGAGCCCCACGTTGGGCTCTGTGCTGACAGCTTAGAGCCTGGAGCCTGCTTCTGATCCTGTGTCTCCCTCTCTCTCCATCCCTTCCCCACTCATGCTCTGTTTCTCTCTGTCTCAATAATATATAAACATAAAAAAACTTTTTAAAAGGAAATAATACACACACACACACACACACACACAAATATTATTCGGCCTTAACAGAAAGGAAATCTCTCCATTTATGACATCATGGATGAAGCTGGAGGACATGATGCTAAGTAAAATAAGCAGACACAGCAAGACAAATACTGCGTAATCTGACTTATATGTGGAATTTCAGAGTAGAAATGTGGTTGCCAGCAGCTAAGTGGTAAGATATAAAAATAGGAAGATGTTGGTCAAAAGATACAAACTTTGGGGGTACCTGGGGGACTCAGTAGGTTAAGCATCTGACTTCGGCTTACGTCATGATCTCACAGTTTGTGAGTTCGAGCCCCATGTCAGCTTTGTGCTGACAGCTCGGAGCCTGGAGTCTGCTTCTGATTCTGTGTGTGTGTCTCTCTCTCTGCCCCTCCCCTGTTCACACTCTGTCTCTCTGTCTCTCTCTCTCTCAAAAATAAATAAACATTAATTTTTTTTATAAAAAGGTACAAACTTTGAGTTATAAGATGAATAATTTCTGGAGACCTAATGTATATTGTGGCGACAATAGTCAGTAATGGTGAATTGTATACCTGCAACTTGCTGAGACTAAATCTCAAGTGTTCTCAACCACACACACACGTAACTATGTGAGGCAACAGAAGCATTAATCAGCTTGACTATGGCAATCATTTCACAATGTGCATGTATATCAAAACACCACAATGTTACCTTAAATATATACTATTTTTGTCTGTCGATGGTATCTCAGTAATAATGGGTGGGGGGACGTGTAGCAGAGGCGTATAGAAACAGAGTCTGACAACCTTCAGAAGGGACCTGCTGCGATCTCGAATTTGCCCATTTCACGGCACGTAGAATGATGTGTGCAAAAGACTTCGTTGCAGCACTGTTTGCAATATGCAAAGATTAGTAACTATTTAAGTGTAGTTCAGTCAGAGAGTGACTAGAAAAACTGTGGGTTTTCCATAAAACTGTTGGTGAGAATGCAAACTGATGCAGCCACTCTGGAAAACAGTATGGAGGTTCCGTAAAACAAAACAAAACAAAACAATTAGAACTACCATATGATCCAGCAATTGGACTGGTAGGTATTTACTGCTCAAAATATGAAAATATGAAATTTAAAGGATATGTGCACCCCTACGTTTATCGCAGCATTATTTACAATAGCCAAATTAGGAAAGCGGCCAACGGTCCATCTGGGGATGCACGGATAAAGAAGATGTGGCTTGTATACACAATGGAATATTGCTCAGCCTTTATTCTACATAAAGAATGAAATCTTGGGGCGCCTGGGTGGCTCAGTCGGTTGAGCGACTCAGGTCATGATCTCGCAGTCTGAAGGTTCGGGCCCCACGTCAGGCTCTATGATGACAGCTTGCTCAGTGGAGCCTGCTTCAGATTCTGTGTCTCCTTCTCTCTCTGCCCCTCTCCCATTCATGCTCTGTCTCTCAATAATAAATAAATGTTAAAAAAATTTTAATAAAAAAAGAATGAAATCTTGCCATTTGCAACAACAAGGACAGATCTTAAGATTAAGTGGGAATGTATCCTTTTGTCATCTCTTTGTAATGTTTTTTTGGAGAGACCTAAGTATTAGTTAAACATATCTTCCAGTATATTTTAAAGGCTGGTATTCAGTGCTGTGGAGAGTAAAAGAGCCTATGAAAACTACATCAAAGTTTTGATGGCATTCAAGTCATAGCTAGTCTGTGTATTTAATAAATGTATGTTTTTTATGTTGCATGTGTCAATGGAAAATAAAGTTGAATGTTCTGAAAAAAAAAAAAGAGTATAATGCTAAGTGAAGTGAGTCAGCCAGAAAGATAAACACCCTGTGATTTCACTCATATGTGGAATTTAAGAAACAAAGCAAATGAACAAAGGAAAAAGATAGATGAACCAAAGAACAGACTCTTAGCTATAGAGAACAAACAGCTGCCAGAAAAGAGTAGGTGGGCAGCGGGTGAAGCACGCGAGGGGAGAAAGAGCACCCTTACCATGATGAGCACTGAGTAATGTATAGAATTGGTGAATTACTATATTGTGTACCTAAAACTAATTTAACATTATGTTAACTGTATTGGAATTAAAATTTTTTAAATAGGCATAATCTATGTCAATTAAATCTTAATAAAACTTGGAAAAGGGGTGCCTAGGGGGCTCAGTGAGTTGAGCATCTGACTGTTGGTTTCGGCTCAGATCATGAGCCCACAGTTTTATGAGTTCAGGCCCTGTGTCTGGCTCCCTGCTCTCAGCACAGAGCACGCATGGGATTCTCTCTTACTTGCTCTCTGTTCCTTCCCTGCTCATGCTCTCTCTGTCTCTCTCAAAATAAAGAATCTTTTTAAAAAAGTTTTTAAGCCTGGAAAAAAAATTGGTGTAATTTTAAAAATGGTGTAAAATTAAAAAATGGCCATGCACTCTAAAAGCAATTCTAGAATGATCTTAAAGCTACATTGATAACAGTAAAAGGGAAAAGGAGGGGAAATACCTATATGCCTTTATTTGCACGGAATATCTCTAAAGGTATACAGCACGGATAACAAGACAAGAAGAAATGGATGACTTGGGGCACCTGGGTGGCTCCATTGGTTGAGCGTCCGACTTCGGCTCAGGTCATGATCTCATGGTTCGTGGGTTCGAGCCCCGTGTCAGGCTCTGTGGTGCTGACCACTAGCTCAGAGCCTGGAGCCTGCTTTGGATTCTGTGTCTCTTTCTCTCTCTGTCCCTCCCCTGTTCACGCTCTGTCTCTCTGTGTCTCTCAAAAATAAATAAATGTAAAAAAAAGTGTAAAACAAAAGAAGAAATAGATGACTTACATTGCCAGTTGCACTGGGAATAGAAGCAGGTAGAAAAGTACTTTGCATTCATTTTGTAACTTTATTCTAACATCAATTTTTTACCCTATGCCCATATTAGCCATATATATAGTTTTTTTTTAACTACAAGCATTACAGATAACAGAAGCTAAGTCTGATTGGTGACAATAATTTTCTAGGGAGAAAATTTTGAAGTATGTAGTTGTTAATATTGTTACCATTGTTGTTTTATTAGAGAAAAGGCACCATTGAGAAATGGGTTGTCGATATCATGAGCACTCTTTCCTTTCCCTGAGCTCTTTTCTTTACTTTTTGTACATCATCGTCTACTGTTTAGAAGTTTTGTCCTTTAAAAAATAACTACTCTCAATCTAATATCAACTTTGGAGACCAAGTATATATACAGTTACATAGATATAGATATATATGGATACAGATATGGATGGATATGGGTACAGACAGCATCATTCCAAAAGAATATTTTCAGATAGTTTATATGATACATATGGTACAAGTCAGAAAAGACTGACAAAGTAAATCCATGAATGTGAGAAGATATCCTGAGTGTTTCATGCTTTTTTGTAAGACTAAACAATATTCTCCTGGATGTATGTACCACCTTTTCATATATATTCATATGTTGATGGACATTTAAGTTGTTTGCATATTTTGGGCATTGTGAATAATGTTGTAATGAACACGGGAATGCTAGTATCTCTTCAAGACCCTACATGGATGAACCTTGAGAACATTATGCTAAGTGCAATTAGCCAATCACAGAAGGACAAATACTGCTTATTCTATTCATGTGAGTTACCTGAAATGGCTAAACTCATAGAAACAGAGAATAGAATGGAAGCCACCAGTGGCTGGGGTAGGCGAGCTATGGATCGCTGCTGTTCAATAATGGAACGCTTTAGTTACACAACATAAATGAATCCTAGAGATGTTCTGCTGCGTGATCTTGTACCTGTAGGTAACAATAGTGTATTATGCACTTAGAATTGGTTAACAGGGTAGATCTTATGCTGAGTGTTCTTACCACATATAAACAAAGAAACAGAAAATATCCTGAGTGAATGGGTCTCGTAGAGTTTAACACGCAAAGATTGATCCAGATACCTGACTTACCCTTTATTGCCAAAAAAACACTTACTTTAAGATGATTGTAGTACTTTGAACTCAGAATGTTCTAACTGAACTAAAATTTATAGGACCCATAAACTAAGTACCTACAAGTTTTCTCCAAGAATAATGTACCTAGCCAGTAGGACTTAAGCACTCTTAAATCTGTCAAGACAAACTGGCAAAATTATATTGAGTGTCCAAATAATTAAAATATATGTAAGTTTTTTGAAGCCAGGAGGCACTCTCTCCTCATAAGATGTTTATATAAAGAGTTATTAGATGACCATCACCTATGAGAAGATTGTGAAAGAATGATTTCTTTTAGAAGAAGAAAAGATTGAGTTTAAATTTTTGTTATATTTTTGATCAAAAGACATGTCCACCCAGGTGGATATCAAATTTTATTTGATTTTATGATTGAATGAATTGAGTCCTACTGACATACAGTACACTCTCTGATACAGATTACAGTGTTTGCCGCCATATAAAGCTTTCTTTGAAAACACAGTGAAACAAGTATTTCTGAGAACTTGATCTGTGTTGCCTTTTCCCTTGAAAACAAATAGAAACATGCCATCAACAAATAGAAAAATATCTCGCAATATGCATATGAGAGCTGGAAAGGCTTGAGCATGAAAAATTAGATCTCTAAAAACTAAAATTTACATCCACTACAAGAACCAATATTAAGTGATTGCCTGGTGGGAACTTTGAAAGTTGATGGCTTCTTCCTGGATTACTTCATGACTATCACCAAATAATTAAAATGTACTGAATAATCATTCATCAATATGATCCTCTATAACATAGAGTACAGGATTGAAGTACAAGGAAACTCAATCCTTACACTCATGTAGTTCATATTTCTAGAGAGGCAGACACAAAACTGTATCTAATAAAATAAAATGGAAAATGATAAGTGTGGTCTGAAGGTTTCAAATTCAATTCAATTCAAAAATAACTTATTTTATCAAGCATATTTTTTAAATCCCTTTCTTCATTCTTCTTTTTTAAAAATAACACTCCACACTTGTTAGGATGGCTATCATCAAAAAATAAATAAGTAAAAGACAACAAATGTTGGCAAGGACATGGAGAAATTAGAAGCCATGAACACTGCCGGTGAGAAGGTCACATTGTCCTGCCTCTACGGAAACTAGTGTGGAGGTTTCTCGAAGAGTTAAATGTAGAACTACCATATGATCTGCCACATGATCTCATTTTGCACATTTATCCACAAGGATTTATTTAAATCAGGATCAGAGAGATATTAACACTTCCCTGTTCATCGCAGCACTATCTATTCACATTAGTCAAGATGTAGAAACAACCTAAATGTACATTGATGAATGAATAGATTAAAAAAAAAGAAAGGTGGTGTATACGTAAAACGGAGAATAATTATTCAGCCTTTGAAAAGAAGGAGGGGTGCCTGGGTGGCTCCATAGGTTAAGCATCTGACTCTGGATTTCAGCTCAGGTCATGATCCCACAGGTTGTGAAACCAAGCCCCCTACTGGGCTCTGTGCTGACAGTGCAGAGGCTGCTTGGGATTATGTTTCTCCCTCACTCTCTCACTCTCTCTCTGCACTTCTCCCCCCTTCATTCTGTCTCTCTTTCTCCCAATAAATAAACATTTTAAAAATAAAGAAAGAAGGAAATCTTGGGGCACATAGGTGGCTCAGTCGATTGATTGTCCCACTTCGGCTCAGGTCATGGTGTCACAGTTTGTAAGTCTGAGCCTGGCATCAGGCTTGCTGCTGGCAGAGCCTGCTTTGGATTCTCTCTCCCGCTCTCTCTCTTCCCTTCCCCTCTTGCACTCTTTCTTACTAAAAACTAAACATTAATTAAAAAAAGAAGAAAATCTTGTGATATGTAATAACATGGATGAAACTTGATGACATTAATTATGCTAAGTGAAATAAGCTGATCACAGAAAGGCAAACACTGATGATTCCACTTACAACAGACATTTAAAATAGTCAAACTCCTACAATAAGAGAACACAATGGGGGTTGTCAGGGCTAGAGGCAGGGGGAATGGGAAGTTGCTCATAAACCAGTATAAAGCTTCAGTCAAGGAAGATAAATCAGTCTAGACACATGCTGTACAACACTGTTCCTACAATCAACAACACTGCATTGTGTAAAAGTCTGTGGGAGCGTAGATGTCATATTAAGTAAAGAGGATAACAGAGGTTCCTGGGTGGCTCAGTCAGTTAAGTGTCTGACTTCGGCTCAGGTCATGATCTCAGGGTTCCTGAGTTCAAACCCCATCTTGGGCTCTGGGTTGACAGCTCAAAGACTGGAGCCTGCTTTGGATTCTGTGTCTCCTTCTCTCTCTTCCCCTCTCCTGCTCCTGCTCTGTCTCTCAAAAATAAATGAACGTTAAAAAAATGTAAGTACATAGGATAACAATAAAAATTGAATAAGTATTAAAAGTTAAACAAATCTCATGGGAGGGACACCTGGATGGCTCAGTCGGTTAAGCGTCTGACTTTGGCTCAGGTCATGGTCTCAAGGTAAGTTCGAGCCCCATGTTGGACTCTGTGCTGAAAGTTTAGAGCCTGGAGCCTGCTTCAGATTCTGTCTTCCTCTCTCTCTGCTCCTCCCCTGCTTATGCTCTGTCTGTCTCTCTCTCAGAAATAAGCAAGCATTAATAAATACATAGATAATTTTAAAAATCTCATGGGCAAGATTATTACTGCTATTCTGGAGGTTAAAAACATGTCAGGTAAGTTAACCAAAATCACACAGCTATTAAAGGACAAAACCAAGGGTTAGTTTAACTCCAAAACCAGTGTTCTCCCTCCACACAAGGCTCTATAAGCAAGGACCAGGACTCTAGTCTGGAAAAGAAAAACAATGACATGGCTGGTGGACCGGGTTCATACAAACAGAGGAGGGTAAGGAGGATATTTTAGGTGGGGTATGGGTGTTATGCTATTATAATTGCACTATTATATAAGAAATTACAGAAGGAAAAAACACACTATCTTGGCTAACACAGAGATCGTGTACAAAGGAATGCAGCCAGCCAACCCTAGACTAACAAACAGAAAGCAAATCACGGTACACCCACACGCCAACATGAGAGGTTCTCTGTGTTTTGCAGATGAGGGTTAAGCCCATAATGATTCGGGATATGGAAATATGGAAATTCAGTGTACTCTGGAAGACCTGCATTTTCAGAGAGAGTAGGAAGGAGTGAAAGTGTAGTGAGGTATGTGAGCCAGGAATGAGACAATAAAGGAATGTGAACGCAAAAAAGGAAGAAATTGTATAAAAGAAAAATCACAGAAGCTTTATGGCAGTTCAGAATCAAGTTGATGCTAAGATCTGAAAATGCCAGGGTTTGTTTCTGTTATAACCTTACAGAAAAAGAACTCATAAGGCATTGTAAAGAGAAGTGAAAAATCAAATCAAACCATTAAGAATATCAGTAATATTGCTCTGGTGCCACACAGATTTCAAATGGACCCTTTTGTATTAACCCAGTCCGCACCTGGGAAATGACCCACTGCTTCTAACCCTGTCAGGCAGCACAACCAGATTTGCTGAAACAGAGAATATGAGGCCAGTCCAAATCATGTGGGACCATCCATTGGTTCTACCAGAGAACAAAACAATAAGGAATTCATAAAATCAATATTTATAGAAGATAACTTTGTGAAAAACACATGCTTTCAAAATAAGATAATAACATCTCTGCTGTCAAGAGTCTATGATGAATTTAAGAGTTAGTAAATAATTTGTAATACCATTGACATTTGTTTTGGAATACTTTTTCCAACACTGAATTATCTGTCAGGAAGAAATCAGCAAGTCTACCTAAAACATGGAATGGTAATCGCCAACTCTTAATTTGTTGCCACCGAACTGAGTGTGATAATCCTCCGTCTTAAGATCCCATCACCTCAGGAAAATAATTCTGCTCTGATGGTCAGATAATCTTGCCAGCCAGTGTTAAAAACCTAAACAGCAAATCAGTGATGCCTGAATGACTCTGAGTGAAATTTCCTGAGATGGTAAATCAAGGAAGAATTTACCCTTGCCAATTCAGTGGAAGTTGTTGAAAAACCATTGTGAATGCTAGCAAAATGATTGCCAACAGTTAACTAAACCTATAAGCGTTAATGTGCTCATTCATCGCACCTTTATTTGTGCTGGAGGTGCATGGATATGAAACTTATGGAGCCTTCCCAAAAGGAACATAGTGCCTAGTAAGAGGACATGTATAAATGAGCCATTACAGAATGAAATTCTGGCACCTGCTGCCACATGGATGAAGCTGGAGGACACCGTGCTAAGTGAAATGAGCCAGAAACAAAAGGACAAATTCTGCATGACTCTTCTTATGAAATGCATCTAGACTAGCAAATTCATAGAGACAGGAGAATGATGGCTTGCACGGGCTGGAGGAGGTTGGAACGGGCAGGTAGTGTTTCATGGACGCAGATTTTCAGATCGAGATGATGGAAAGTGGTGGAAACATGGTGCTTATGGTCGCACAACTCTGTTAATGTACTTAATGCCACAGACCTATATCCCTAGCAATGGTTAAAATGACAAATGTTATGTACGTTTTACCACAATAAAAGTCATTTAAAAACTATAAGCAAGTATGACAGATTGCTATCTTAAACTAGTAATCTTTGCCTATATTAAAATTAATTTTTAAAAAGTACAATACTGATTTGGAATAAAACATTTTCATTTATAAATTTACCCTCCTCTCTCCTTCTTAATTATACTTTGAAAACCAGTTAAGGAAAGAAACTTAGGAGAAATATTTTTAAATTTTTATCCTGAATGTATATATATTTTTGAAATAAGTGATATATATTAATATAATATAAAATCATATGATGATTATTTATACAAATAATATGTATTATATATGATACAATAATATAATTATAATATAACACATGATGTGTTGGGTATTTTATACACTGTATATAAATGATGTAAATTTTATATGTAGTATAATATATACCTGTATGTAAATATATTAAGTAATAGGCTCCAAATATTTTTAAAAAAATTTTTAAGTGTATTTATTTTTGAGAGGCAGAGAGAGACAGAGAATGAACATGGGAGGGGCAGAGAGAGAGGGAGACACAGAATGTGAAGCAGGCTCCAGGCTCTGAGCTGTCAGCACAGAGCCCGATGCAGGGCTTGAACTCATGGACCACAAGATCATGACCAGAGCTGAAGTCGGACGCTTAACCAACTGAGCCACCCAGGTGCCCCAGCTCCAAATATTTTTGAAACAAAACTAGAGGCACGAAAATGAAGCAGAAAATGTGACATCAACGTTTTCCAACATTCAGCTTTGGCACTTAATTATTCTTTGACAGAATAGGGGGTTCTGAGGAGGCTCTACAATTTAAGCTAACCACCTAGCACATGTCGTTGAGTGGCAGGTGACTTGTTATGTAGCAGAGCCCAGACAGTAGTAATCTCTTCTTTGAACTGGTTTATATAAAGAAGAAGAAGAAAAAGAAGAAGCAGAAGAAACATAAGAAGAAGAAGAGGAGGAGGAGGAGGAAAAGGAGGAGGAAGAAAAAAAAGACATGTCATTGAGAATGGTAAAGTAGTAAAAGTGGCCAAAAATTATCTTCTCCCTAAAAACAATGCAAACACCAGAAAAATTATTGGGGGCACCTGGGTGGCTCAGTCAGTTAGGCATCCAACTTCAGCTTAGGTCATGATCTCATGGTTTGTAAGATTAAGGGCCCTGAGCATGGAGCCTGCTTGGAATTCTCTCTCTCTCTCTCTCTCTCTCTCTCTCTCTCTCTCTCTCTCTCTCTCTCTCTCCCCATTTCTGTCTCTCAAAGGTACATACACACACATACACAAACATACACACACACACACACATATATATACACACACATATAATATATATAGCTGTACAAATTTTAACATGTTTTTCACTCACCTGAAAAAAATTAAATTTCTCTTTTACTATGGTATTTTCTTAATATTCTCACCTCCCTACATCACTTCACACATCATTTTAACAAAAGAAAATTCCTCCAACTAAGAAATTTTCTGCTACTTTTTTTAAAGCAGAGATCTTCTGGTTTGTTTTTTTATGACTTTTTTTAAGGTTTGTTATTTTTTAGAGAGAGACAGAGCATGAGTATGGGAGGGGCAGAGAGAGAGGGAGACACAGAATCTGAAGCAGCTCCAGGCTCCGAGCTGTCAGAACAGAGGCAGACGCAGGGCTCAAACCCACAAACCGTGAGATCACGACCTGAGCTGAAGGTAGACGCTCAACCAGCTGAGCCACCCAGGCATCCCCCTACTACTTTTTTTAATGTAGTCAATGCCTTTTGAAATAACCACCCTGGCCTCCAATGGTTTCTCCTTGAGAGTTATCAGCATCAATCATTTTTATTGGTTAAGGCAAAGTGGTGTTTATCAAGTGCGTCCAGCATGAAGTAGAGTCTTCATTCTCATCAGTGTAGACTTAGGGAGAAAATAAGGACCCATTTAGCAGTGATTCACTGCTAACACTGGCCCTCCTTAGGGTGAAGTTCAGAACTGCAGTTCACACTATTCTGTGAAGGGAAGCACAGAGAGAGAACACAAGGGTGCAGACCCCTTTATACACATGGGCTCATATCATGAACTGGTTTTCCTTGCTCTCTTTTCCACTTCATTTTTAAAAATTTTTAATGTTTATCTATTTCTGAGATAGAGAGAGCGAGCGAGCAAGCAAGAGTGTGCGTGCACCAGCACAAGTAGGGGAGGGGAAGGGAGAGAGAGGGAGATACAGAATCTGAAACAAGCTCCAGGCTCTGAGCTGTCAGCACAGAGCCCGACATGGGGCTCAAACCCGGGATGGGTGAGATCGTGACCTGAGCTAAAATCGGATGCTTAGCCAACTGAGCCACCCAGGCTTTCCCTGAGCTTTCCCACTTCTGAGCCCAGTTAAGCCAACTTCCCAGAAGAAGCCCCCACCCCCACCCCTGAGCCCCACAATGGCCTTTATTGCATTTGATGAACACACTGTGTCACCCTTTGGACATCTTCCCACCTCTGTCAATACCCAGGCCCCTTCCCCCCATTCTGTTGGGAAGTCAAGTTTTATTCTGAATCCAGGTACAGAACTGCATTTATTGCTGTAAAATGTCATCTTGTTAAAGATGATTCACTCTTCATACTTGTGTATACATCTGGGATTCTAAATCTATCCGTATCTCTCCCTCATGGTTTCATATCTCCAAGGAAACCTAATAGGTATAGCTTCTTATAGGTACAGCATCTACTAAGCACAAGATTCCTTGACAACAGATATTATGATTTACTGGCTCTGATCACCAAAGACATGAGATCTGGGCTCCTACTGTTTCAGTCAGCTGCCATTGTGATATTACTTTATTAGCTGCCAGTTGTATGCATGACCTTCTCTCATTGTTGTTTTTGTTCCAGGGACAGATGTCTACATCCAGTAAATAGGCATAGCCGCCTTTTAAAATAATTTGTAATGGTTAAATACTTAAAATATACATAAATTGTTAAATACTTTAAATATATATAAAATACACAATAATTTAATAAAACTCCTACAATCCTACCTATATTTAACAAAATGTTGTCATATTTGCTTAGAAGGTTTTAAGGTAATAAAATATAATAAATACCATAGATACCCTCTTTCTTGGACTTCTTTGATTCCATTCTCTTTCTTTTACTTCCCAGAAAAGAAGAGAGGAAACTGCAGTTGGCATTTATTACATACATGAATTTCCTTATAGTATGATAGCATGTTATGTGTTGGCACATAGACACATTCTATATCCCCAGTGGTTTATAGAATCATGTATATCCCTGTAGGACATAGCCTTTCACAACTAATGCTTTTCACATAACTTTCTATTTCCTAGAAAGTCCTCCTTTTTATATGTGTGGCTCTACACTGAAATAATACCTGGATATAATTAGCTCATATCCAATCAAGAATATTCAGTTTCAGTAGAATCCTTTACTAGAATCTTTCCACTCTCATAGGGGAGAGAGCAAAAACCACCATGACCCCTTCAGCAATATTGGTGGTCTTTACCCCTGATCTTCTGTGGATAACAATTATAAGAAAAACATAACACCAAAATGAGAAAAAGCTATAGCACATAAGCACAATAAAGTGTGAAATCATAACTAAAAACAAAGTAATTCTGGCTTCCAGTTTCACATGACAGCTTAGGTGGCATCAGACATCCTCCTGCCATAACCATGTGTGAAGCATCCAAAACAGATGATGATTATTTCCAGGAATTGGACAAAGTCAAGGAGGGCTGTTGCAATCTTGAAGACGAAGAGGCACTTGAGGCATGCCTTTCCCTGTGAACAACTTTTCTAGGCCATGATTCAAAGGACTAGAGCTTAAGTGTAAAGAATCAGTCTCACTGTGTAGAGAAGACCGAGCCCTCCAGTGAGACAGCAGAGTTTGGGGCTATGGCAGCAGCTAGAACTTTGGGCCAGGAGTCAGGGGAGGGCAGAATACAGAGAAGGGATCTCTGAAATCCACAGATAAACTTCTTCTAGTCTTTGGCTGTATCCTGAGCTATATATGTTTGGGATAAAACAACAGAGAAAGCATGAACCAGCAGTTTGTCAGGAGGCCAGTAAATGAGCAGGGACCAAGGAATTTGAACAAAGCTGGAGAGATACTGAAGTCTGGGTTAGGCAAAATCGTGATGATGTGGTATGCCAGTCAACAATTTAAGTAAAATTTAAGAACTCCTTGAAACACACAACATAAATGACAAAATAGAAAATTTCAATAGTTCAAATATTCTAATCACAAAGAAAATTCAAAGAACCAAAAACTTCCATGGGGGATTTTAGCAAACAATAAAGAAATAACATAGATGTACAAAATTTCAGAAAATAGAAAAAAATGAGACCTTTTGAAATCATTTCATGGTCAAGGATCATTGTAATATAAAAATCTGACAAGAGCACAACAAGAAAGAAAACTCATGGGAATACTCTCATGAGCAGAAAATAAAATAAATTTCAGAAATATAGCAAAAACAACTCAGCAACACATGCACACAAAAGCCCACATATGATGAGCAAGTGAGATTTATCCCAAAGCAAGTTCTGTTTTACATTTGAAAATTGGAGCAATGTAATTGACCACATTAACAGAATATAAGGGAAAAAATGATACAAGCCAATACCTTAATGGGTATAAACTCAATGAAACCTAAAAAAAAAAAAAAGTAAATATAATCTAGCAATATATTTAAAAAGACAATACATAATGACAACATGAGATTTCTTCAAAATGGCAAAATAAAAAAGAATCCGCAAACATTATTGGAATTAACAAGTGAATTTAGGAAAATCTCCAAATACAAAGTCCAAAGAGAAATATCAAATGCATTTTTCTGCATTTGTTAGCAGTAGACACTATCGAATGAAATTTTAAAAGTGGTTGGTAACTCCTCTAATAACATCTCAAATGTGTAATAGCTAGGAGAGAAAAAAAAAGACAAGACATAAAAGACCTCTATACAAAAAATATAGTACATTGCTGAAAAAAATTAAAGAACACTTAATAGAGAGAGAGTCCCTGTTTGTGAATTTAAACCCATAATATTGTTAAGATGTAAATTCTTTCCAAATTGACCAATAAATACAATTCCTATCAGATTTCATTAGCTTTTTCATAGAGATTAACCAACTGATTCTACAAAACTACATGAAAATGCAAAAGATCTGGAATAGCCATGAACATCTTGAAGCAGAAGTACACTGTCAGGAAATATACACTAGTTTTCATGATCTACTAGGAAACTATCCTAGAAACAGTGTGCGGGCACCTGGCTGGCTCAGACAGCTGAGCATTCATTCAACTTTTGAGTTTGGCTCAAGTGATGATCCCAGGAATGTGGGATCAAGCCCTGTGTCGGGCTCTGTGCTGAGAGTGGTGGCGGCTTAGGATTCTCTCTCTCTCTCTCTCTCTCTCTCTGTCTCTCTCTCCATCCGCTGCTCATTCTGTCTCTTTCTCTCTCTTTAAAAACAAACCAAACCATGGGGGCACCTGGGTGGTTCAGTCAGTTGAGCGTCCAACTTCAGCTCAGGTCATAATCTCACAGTTTGTGGGTTTGGCCCTGCATCGGGCTCTGTGCTGACAGGTCAGAGCCTGCAGCCTGCTTCCGATTCTGTGTGTCCCTCTCTCTCTGCCCCTCCCCTGCTCATGGTCTGTCTCTCAAAAATAAATAAATGTTAAAAAATAAATGAAAACAAAACAACAACAGTGTGACATTGGTACAAAGGGTAAGTAGACCAATGAATGGAACAAAACAGTGTATAGAAAACAAAACACATTTATACATTTATTTATAACAAGGGCACAGTGTAATGTAGTGGGAACAGGATGGCCTATTTAATAAACAGTGCTTAAGAAATGGGATAATCTTTGAAAAAATGAAAACAAACCTCTATCCCTACTTTACACATATGCAAAAATTAATTTTCAGTTAATCATTAATCCAAGTGTTAGGTTAAAATGTTGAGACTTCAGAAGAAAGCTTTGTAGACTATCTTCATGAACTTGAGGTAAGTTAACTTTTCTTAATGGATAAAAAATTATATTACCAGTAGAGGAAAAAATGATAAACCAGAGTTCAATAAGATTAAGAGTTTCCAGTCATCAAAAGGTACTATTACAATCTTTAATAGGCAAAGTATTGGAGAAATTCACAATTCTTATATTTGAGAAAAAACACATCCAGAATACATAAATACCACCGACCCATCAATAAGAAAAAGAAAATCCAATTTTCAACGTTGCCAAAAGCCTTGAACAGGTGCTCCGCAAAAGAATATATCCAAATAACCAATCCACAAGAAAAGGTTCTCATTAGGTAAATGTAAATGAGAAACACGGTGAGATGCGAGACCAAAAATAGCAAGTGCTGGCAAGTATACTGAACAACTGGAGTTTTCATATTTTGTTGGCAAGAGAACAAATTGATTCAAGAACTTTGGGAAAACGAAAGTCTCTACTAAGGCTAACCACGTGCCCACCTTCTGAGCTGGCAGTTGCCCGTCTCGGTATAGTGCCTAGAAAAACTAGTGACCATGGAAAGATGTGCACAAGAGCGTTCATAGCGGCTGGGTTCACCATCCACTGAATACACTCTGTACAATCCCGGTTACATGAAGTTCAGAACAGGAAAGGCTATTCTACGGTGACAGAAATCAGTACAGCGATTGACAGAGTGAGAAGTCTAAATAATGAATGAGAGGAGACATCAGGAGCCTTCTAGACTGATGGACAGGCTCCCTATCTTGATGTGGATGATCACACATGAGTGTGTGTGTGTGCATGTGTGTAAATTCACAGAGTATACCCCTAATATTTCTGTATATCATTAAACATAAATATGTAATGTTAAGAAACAAAATACCACCTCCATTAGCATACTTCTATAATACTCAGTTCTATTTGTCTATTTCACACTCTAGAGTCAAGCTTGAACACTTCTTAAGTCATAAGTACCGACACAATTCTGGTCTAAACTAACAGGTCCTCTGAATGAATGGGGTATGACTTTCATTGTTACCATTCCTTTTGTTTGAGGTTTGCTTTTTCAGTATCCTACTCAATATCAGTTGGTTTGCAGTTTGGGTCATTATCTATTCACCCTCTATTTTCAGTTTTAAAGGCTTTGGATTAGACCTGCCTTTTCTTATACATACTCTTCACAGTTTTCCAAAGCCTACACTGAGTATACCTACACCCTGCCTCAGAAAATAAAATCTCACTTCTCATCATTAACTAGAGTGTAGATGGGAAGGAGTCAGAACACCAGGATCTGTACTTTGAGGCACCAGATGGAGGTAACCAAATCCCAAAACATGAAAAGCTCAACATAGTTACACAAACAATCTGGAATAAAAAAGACTGATGTAAACACAAATCAACCTCTTATATGGAAGTATACTCTGTTAAATAGATACTGCCTCTGATGCATGAGAGAAGAGGAACTTTTCCAGGGCGAGCACAGAATATTTCTCTAATATCTCTACCAACAATAGCTCAAGCACACCATTGCAAGTTACCTAAAAATACAAAAAAAAAAAAAAAGACAACTATCTGATATTCATGTTCTTCGAGGTTTCAGAGGTATGCATGTAAACTAAAATAACCTACAAAGATATTTCTCAGTCTAACCTGAAAAAAAAAAAACAGCTTTCTTCCCACGTCTCTTGAAACTGTGGCTCAAAGCCAACACCTCTCACTGAGCCTAATGTTACAAAAATCTATAAGCCATTAACTCAGGCCAGATTAAATATACAAAAATCAATTCTAATGCCCTGTTCTTCTTCCAAAGTCCCAATCCGCAACTGGAAATATACAAGAAAATACAACCTGTTCTCAAATGTCCTTCATATTTTTGTTTGATTTACTCTGGAAATGTTACCTGTATCAGGGAAATTAGAAAGCAGTCAGCAAGGCTGCTGGTCTTTGGCGTGTTCACGGTCAGGTTCTTTGTCCAAGGCCAAGCCAACTCTCAGGCGGTCAGCCAGCTCTCCACAGAACACTGGAGGTCAGGTGATGTTCCCTGTCCTCTTCACTCATTCAAAACTGACTTTACCATGTTGTCCAGGGTCTGTGTTTCTCTTACACGCTATGCAACACAATTCAATGATACGAGCTACATAGTCCAGGGAACATTCTCCCCTCTTCTTGTAATATGTATAGTTTTACACATGGCAGCCAGCATGGATGGCCTTTACAGCCTCAAATGTACACTTCTGTTTCTAGTTCTTCATTCTGTGCGTTACCAGTTCTATTTATAAACACTGAAACACAGAATCCTCCCCAGCTTTCTCAGACTCCTTTTCTATTATTTAAAAACTTAAATTTCTAAGCACATGCCAAGTTAGCAGCATCTTATAAAGTTTGATAAGGACAACTTTCACTGTCATTCAGCCATGAACCTTTTCCAATGACACATATGGAATCTTGTTTTCCATAAGTGAACGAGAAATATAGACATTTTATTTATGTGTACTCCCAACACTGTAAGAGATTTTGTGGCTATTTGTAAATTGTTTCTATAATTCATTTTGGTTCCAGAACATGGTCTTTTAATACTGATCTTTGGAGCTTATTGGAGGGGGTCCTCATTTGGGCTTCATAGATAATCAGTCACTGTAAATGTCCCTTGCATTGTGAAGTAGTTGTTCAGACGGTGATGGTCGGGTGCAGAGATCTAGGGTTTCAAAGGTAATACAGCAAAGCAGTTAAGGACACAAACTCTGAACTCTAACTCCCATTTGCCAGCTGTGTGATCTTGGATAAGGACGTAATCTCTCTGTGCCTCAATTAGCACATCTGTTCAATGCCTAGCATATATTACCTGTTATATAAGTGTTAGATGTTGTAAGACAAATCCATGATCTCTTCTTTATGCTTATAAGTTATATCTGTTTGATTTACCATTTATTAAGAAAGGGATTTTTTATAGGTAGTTTGTTTTCAATCCAAGTTAGTTGACATACAGAGTAATAATGAATGATATCAGGAGTAAATCCAGCGATTCATCACATACGTATAACACTCAGTGCTCATTCCAACAAGTGCCCTCCTTAATGCCCATCACCCATTTAACCCATTCCCACCCTCCAGCAACCCTCAGTTTGTTCCCCTTATTTAAAAATCTCTTATGGTTTGCTTCCCTCTCTCTTTTTCCTTCCCTTCCGCTATGTTTATTTGCTGTGTTTCTTAAATTCCATTAAGTGAGTGAAAGCATATATTTATCTTTTCTGACTTACTTTGCTTAGCATAATACCCTTTAGTTCCACCTACATTGTTGCAAATGCCAAGATTTCATTCTTTTTGATCACCAAGTAATATTCCACTATATATATATATACACATACCACATCTTCTTTATCCACTTGTCAGTTGATGGACATTTGGGCTCATTCCATACTTTGGCTATTGTTGATAGTGCTGCTATAAATATTGGGGTGCATGTGTCCATTTGAATCAGTATTTTTGTGTCCTTTGGATAAATACCTAGTAGTGCAATTGCTGTGATGCAGTGTAGTTCTATGTTTAGTTTTTTGAGGAGCCTCCACACTGTTTCCCCGAGCGCCTGCACTGGTTTGCATTTCCACCAGCAGTGTAAGAGGGTTCCCCTTTCTCTGCATTCTCGCCAAAGGAAAGGGATTTTAAAATTATGTTTTGTGGATGGTGTCTTACCCTTGTTTCTTCCTAAAACAACCCTAAACAAAGAATGAAGTACAAGTGGTGTATTTGGAAGGTGATCCTAGGGAGCATTAGGGATGTAGGGAAGCAGGACAAGGGTTGGAGGACAATCAGTAAACTTGGATTAATAAATTCATTACTATTCAGCTCAGTCCCAGTGGGACTGAATAATGACCCCTTCCCTCCCCCCCCAAAAAAAAACAGATATCCACACCCTAATCTCTGAAACCTGGGAATGTCACTTTATATGGGGGAAAAAAGACTTTGTAACCGTGGTAAATTAAAGATTTTGTGAGGAGGGGATTATCCTGGATTATCTAGGTGGGTCCGATGTATTTTTATGAGAAGGGGGGATTTCACACAGGCAAAGGCAAATGTGACTCTGAGTCAGAGAATGGAGTGATGTGACCACAGTCAAGCAATGCCAATGGCCACCAGAAGCTGGAAGAGGAAGGAACTCATTCTCTCTCAGAGCCTCCGGAAGGAGCCTAGCCCTGGCCACATCTTGGTTTCTGCCCAGAGAAATAGATTTCAGACTTGTGCCTCCAAAACTCTAAGAGGGTAAGTGTCTGTCATTTTAAGCCACCGAGTCTGTAGCAAGGAGCTATAGCAGCCCCAGGAAACTAAACGCGGGCCCCCTATGACAAAAGCCACAGAACAGAACTCAGAACTCACCCACTGAGTGACCACCAAGCTGGAGATCCGTCGCCAGCTCCTCTTAGTTGGGAATTGTCCTTGGGACACTCACTCCTCCTCACTGCAAGCCGCCCACCTTGCACTCTGAACACCCTCAAAGCCAAAGAAGACCCTCACACAAAGAGACACGGAGGATAATTGGCCCCATGCGGGGTTAAATCAAGGGAACTGGAGCAGGATACCACCAGCATCCGCTATGGGTGAAATATTGCCAACTCCTCTCAACTTCCTAATTCCATGTTTGGAATCTATGTTAGTTCACATGGATCACTGGTTACTACATCTTCTTGGTGAACTATTCTTTGTGTCATTGGGTAATGCTACCCATCATTTGCTACAATTCCCTGAACTTTCAGGTGTATGTTTCTTTTTCTGATATTACTTGGTACACCAGCTATTCATCTGGAAAATCTAGATTCACCTACTTACCTAGAATATCTCTTTTTCATTCCTTTATTTTCAAATTTTCCATGTCACTGCACTAAACATGTCTCTCTTATAAGTACCATATACCAGACTTTTTAAACCATCTAAGAATCCCTTTTCTTTTGCTACCTACATTAATTCACTTCCATTACCCGTCATTATAGTTATCACCATTTTACTATTCTCTGCTTCTATGGTTTTGCTTCATTCTTTATCTTTATTTTCCCTCTTCCACTAGATTTATCCTAGGTTCCCTCTTCAGTGCAATAGAATGTATATACCCTAATTTTGTTGTTTACATGGTTGCTTTTAAACATTTAGTACAAATGAGTACGTGACTTATACTCTAAGTCAATATCTCCATCCATCTTTACAAAAAGAATTCAAATGTTCAAATTCTAATCATGCTTCACCTCTTTGCCTTGTGATTGCTGTCTAGTATTGAATGCACACTGTTCTTGAATCCAAAATTGGTAAGATTTCTTATTCTCTGTGATATATTTTGATGAGCAGAATTATTTGCTAACTTTATTGCTCATCACCATTACTTGCATTTCACCTACTTCTCCTGGAGGTCAATATTTTTCTTCTTTTAATATTTCTCGTAGTGAGAGTTCTTGAACGGCCAACACTTAGTCTTTGAAAATCTATGTTTGATCCTCACTCTTGAATAATATTTTAGCTGGTTATACTATTCAGATATCCTTTCACCATTTTTTAAAAGTTACTGTCTGATCTATATGATCTATATGATCTATTGATGAGAAATGTGCAGCCAGCTCTGTTTGCAAATGATAACTTTTTTCCTTTTTAAATATTTTTATTTGAAATTTTGAGGATTTGTATACTTATTATAATATATAAAATGGTTAGTAATGATCTCTTCAATTACTAGTGTTGTTCCATTCACTCTACTGTCTATTTGGGGAACTCTTTCCAAATGGACCCTCAACCAAATTTTATTCCTTCTCTCTCCCTCCCTCCCACCCTCTCTCTCCCCCTTTCTCCTTTCCCACAAAAACACACACATTCTGTGTAACTTCCCAGATCTAACTTCTACTTCATCTATTCTCTCTTCAACTAAGTCTAGCTTTTTTAGTTCATACAATTATTTAATTTTAATAACCATGTTATCCTGTTTCTATGCATAGTATTTGTTTCTTTTCCAAATATAACTGCTTTTTATACTTCTTATCATTCCAATATATTTTGTAGTTTTTTATTGCTTTTGTTCCTTATTTTTAACATAGTTACTTTACAGATTGCCACATTATCTCAGTTCTCCTATTGTCCATTAACTCCATTGCATGATAAATGTTCTCTTTGTGCTTTTTAATTTTTCTTTGGTTTTGTTTGTTCTTTATTTTATTTTATTTATTTTTTTAAATGTTTTATTTATTTTTGATACAGAGAGAGACAGAGCATGAGAGGGGGAGGGTCAGAGAGAGAAGGAGACACAGAACCGGAAGCAGGCTCCAGGCTCTGAGCTAGCTGTCAGCACAGAGCCTGACGCGGGGCTCGAACCCACGAACGTGAGATCTGATCTGAGCCAAAGTCGGAGGCTTAACCGACTGAGCCACCCAGGCGCCCCGGTTTTGTTTGTTCTTGTGACTATTTCTTGGTTCTTTGTGCAATAATAATTTCCATGTATTTGTGTTAGGTACTAAGTTAATTTATGGGTCTAGGACCAGTTCTTATATTAGTTTCTCAGTTTGGACCTCACATACAAGGCTGAGATATAAATTTGAACTCAAAGCTATGTATGGAACAGGATTGGTGTTATATTTTTTCAAGGAAGAGTTTTCTACTCAGTATTTCAAATAGTCATGATTTCTTTATATTTTTCTATGACAATGATAGAGTCTTTCTAAATTATTTTACATGGAAAAGGTATAATTTTTTTAGGGGGATGGGGCTCAGCTTTCCCACAGAGGTCTAAGCCTTAATTTTCTGACTTTCTCTAAAGACCATGTTCTCTGTTCCTAAGCAGCCATTAAATTATAAGGTCTATACTCTCTCCATCCCTGGGACTCTGAGGTGTGAGACAAGTACTTAGGCTTGGGAGCGTGATCGTCCTTTCTTTCTGGCAACGAGCTATTTCTATCCCCTTCCCTTTAAAACAATTATATATTATATATGTGAAATTGAATGTATATTTCTATACACAAAACTTCAATTGTATACATAAAATTTTGAATGTATATTTTGAATATACAGACTTGAAATTCTATTGCTGGGACCTAACAATGTGGTGTCTGGAGCAGGAGAAGAGGTCATCTAGCTCAATACACCATATTTTCAGAATCTCACCTCCCTCAGAAAACCAAGTTAGCTTTTGCTGCCTCTGTAATTTACTATTCCCTCTGGTAAAAGGCAACATTTTATGACTGCTGCAAGTCACTAAAACTGTCACTTCAGTACCTGAGCTTAAGTTCCCCAGAAAACAGAACTTGAAGCAAAAAATATATATATTTGTGTGTTAGCAGTTCATTTGAGAGTGCAATACCAGGGCAGCGGGGGTGAGGGGGAAGATTGAGGCAGGACTAAAGCAAAAGCAGATATAAGAACATGCACTGCCAGGCAGGCAACAGTTTTTGGGTGAGCTGATTACTTAGACTCACGGGACATCTTCAGAGAGACCATATAATGCTACTGTGTTATTGCACCAACCATGTGAAGGAAGAAAATTAAAAGACATTGTGCCCTGTCACCCATAAGTCACAGTCCACCCCAGAATGAAGCACACTTTCCTGGCATGTGCTTGTTAATCACATGTGACCTTTATCATGGAAAGATATTTGATCTGTGGATCCAGTTGCTGGCACAGAACTTCCAAAACCCATGGAACTCTCTGTGATAGAGGGGATAGGTATGTCCTTTCTTCTTTTTTTTTATTATAATTATTTTAAATGTTTATTTGCTTATTTATTTTGAGACAGAGAGAGAGACAGAGAAAGCAAGTGGGGGAAGGGCAGAGAAACAGGGAGAGAGAGAATCCCAAGCAGGCTCCATTCTATCAGCCCCAATGTGGGGCCTGAACTCACAAACAGTGAGAACATGACCTGAGCTGATATCAGGAGTAAGACGCTCAACTGACTGAGCCACCCAGGTGCCTGGTGTGTCCTTTGTTCTAATGAGGTAACTCGTGGTGGGCTCTTAGATAGCTTCAGGGTAGAGGCTGGTGGCCAGGAAGACCAAGCAATGATTGGAGACTTGGAAATTTCAGCCTCATTCCCCAACCTCCAGGAAGGGGAGAGGGACTGGAGATCACGTTAATTGCCAATGGTCAACGACTTAATCAAGCATTCCTACATAATTAAGCCCTCCACGAAACCCCCCAATAATAGAGCTGGAGAGCCTGTGAGTTTGGTGAAAACACTGAGGTGCCAGGGAGGTGGCACACCGGGAGAGGGCATGGAACTCTGCCCCTGCCTCCCCTCCATGTCTTGCCCTAAGTATCTCTTTCATTTAGCTGTAACTGAATTGTGTCCTTTATAATAAACTGGTAAACATAAGTAAAATATATTTATGAGTTCTGTGGGCTGTTCTAGCAAATTATTGAACCTGAGGAGGGTTTCATGAGAGCCCCCATTAATAGCCAGTGGCTAAGACACATAAGTGGCTCAGTGTTGCACTGGTATCTTGTGGGACAGATCCCTCAAACTTGTGGGATCTGATGCTGACTCTGGGTAATGAGTGCCAGAACTGAATTGAATTATGGGATCCTCAACTGAAAACTTGTAGAATCAGTTGCTGAGGGGAAAGCCTCACTCAGATCCCCGCATAGCCATGAAGCCTTGGTCCTCAGCAGCAGCAGGAAGCCCCACAGAGGGAGAGGAGATGGTCATGGTGTGGGGGTGAGGCAAGGGGCCTCGGGGAAGGCCTGTCGGTAACCTGCGTTGCAGTGAGCCCCCACCTGCCCCCACAACTGCAAGAATAGCCCAGGGATTTGCTTCAGATCCCTTACAAGAGAAGTGAGGAAAGGCGATATATTTCCAGAATCTGGTTCACACAGTTTGAATACTGACTGACAGAGGTTTAGGACCACTGTCCCCTCCTGAGCACTTAAGGGTCTTTGTCTCAGGAAGACCTGCACTTTTCCACCTGCTTATACGGAAAACAATGTAATGAAGTTTCTTTGAAATCTCACATCGTTGTACCCCTTCATGTGGTGAATAACAAATACAGAAGCATCAAAGGATTACTTTCATTTCAAATCAAAGTGTTTGTATTAGATTTTCAAAATTTCTGAAGCAAAAACGCTCCAGAGAAATTAAGTGTTTCCTTTGGAGCACGTGTCATCCCAGGAAATAAAAGGGAAAAATCACCGCATGTTTCAGAAAATTCTTGAGAGGACACAACGCTAAAGTTTACATGCAAAGTCAAATCTGTTGTGTCAGAACTAAGCCACACATCAATTGGCAGATGGAATATTTGAAGAGCAGAATATAAACTACAGTTCCACGCTTTAAAAATAGCTTAGCAAAACAATTTAATATAGTTTAAAATATTTTAATCCTAAATACATAGCAAAGCTTTTTCAATAGTTCTAGTCTCAAACTGTAAAATGCTATTTTACAACTAGAAAAACACTCAATATTTTTTATTTTTTAAACCAAATTTCCCCTATGGTGATACAATGTAAAAGACAAATCTTTTCCTAATTTTCTTAGTTTGTTAGAGACTGCCCAATGATAAGTAGATGGTTTTCCACTAGACAAAATAATCACCAATTGAAGATATGTATCTGAAGGCTGTAGGGTATAAAATACAAGACTAAGCAGACTTCTTGGGTCTAGTTTTACCACTGAATAATTCTGTGATGTTGAGCAAGTTAATAAATTAAATAATTCCTAGTCTCTTCATCTGTAAGATAGAGATAATAATAGTAGTTAAGGCATCAGATAGCTGGGAGAAGTCAATAAGAGAGCAAATGTGTAAATTTTAGCACAATTCCTGGAACACAGCTAATGCTAGAAAAATGTGACCTATCTTATGATTCATTGTATGTATTTAAGAAGCTAGTCATCTAATGGAAAAGCAAGGGTTTAAGTAATTCACATATAAAGCAGAATGTAGCAAGAGCCATAAATATATTACAGACACAGGGAACCTGGGTGGCTTAGTTGGTCAAGTGTCCAACTCTTGATTTCAGCTTAGGTTGTGATCTCACAGTTCATGGGATAGAGCCTTGCATTGAGATCCATGCTGGCATGCAGAGCCTGCTTGGGATTCTCTCTCCTCTCACCGTCCCTCGCCCAACTTGCACAAATGCACACGTGCACTCTCTTTCTCTCTCAGAATAAGCTTTTTAAAAAAGGCATTATAGACAATTTGCAATAGGAGTTGGATGGACAACTAAATGTTCCCATCTTGGTGAAGAAGGAATCCTAGAAAGAGGAAGTGAAGAAGTGGCATTTGAGATGGGCTTTGAAGGATGACAAGGATCGAAGCAGTGAGAACATCGTGAGCCAAGGGCTCCTGTGTTACATGTAAGGTGGCAGGAAGACCACACTGGTTCGTATGTGATAAAGGCAGATAAAATTGGGAAGACCTGACCACATAGATGCTATAAATCCCAGACCATAGTATGTGCTATTTAAAATGATATTGCTGGGGCACCTGGGTGGCTCAGTTCGTGCATCCAACTCTTTGTTTCGTCTCGGGTCATGATCTCCTGGTTCTGAGTTCAAGCCCACCCCACCCCACTGTCAGTGCCGAGCCTGCTTGGGATTCTCTCTCTCCCTTTCTCTTTGTCTGTCCCTCTCTCTCTCTAAAAATAAATAAATAAACTTTAAAAAGTGATTTTGCTAATACTATCCACTCACCATAACCCTGAATACTTTTCATTCCCTTATCCCCATGGATAAATCACCCTCCTGTTATAGACTAGAATCATTACAATTATTTATTTATTAGCATAGTCAGAATATAGCAGTGTATTTTTATTAATATCCATTACAGCACTGCCAGGCTGTCTGGACAACTCACCCCATCCCCCTCTAAAACAAAGTCGCTGGGGACTGGGCAAAGCTTCCCAAGCTCATACACCTGCAGTTCTGCTTCTAGAAACTGAGCTCAGGCTTCCCTGCAGAGTCACTATGAGCAATCAGGCGAAATCTCCCCAGAAGAGTCAGATGAGTGGCTCACATTCTGAGAAAGGCAGGACAGACGCGATACAATCTCTTCAAGTAATCAGAAGTATTACATCGGAACTGTCGGTTTTCTCAAGGTCTCTGTAGGCAAAGATGACATCCAGATATAAGGAGTAGCTGTGTGGCCCGGTTTGTGCAGGGATAATACGAACAAAATACAGATCTCCCTGGACTCCCAATGGGGTGGCTTGGCAATAGACCCATTGTAAGTTGGAAGTATTGTAAGTCTGAAAATATACATACACCTAACCTACCAGACATTATAACTTAGCCTCACCTAACTTAAACATGCTCAGAACACGTACATGAGCCTAGTGTTAGGCAAAGTGACCTCACACACAGCCTATTGTATCATAAAGTATTGAATGTATCATGCAGTGTACTGAATACTGTCATGAAGGCAACAGACAGAAGAGCCATATGGATGCAGAATGGCTGGCCATGTATCAGGTGTTTATCTTCACGATCACGTAGCTGACTGGGAAGTGTGGGTGGCAGCCACTGCCCAGCACCACAAGAGGAGATTGTACCACCTATCTACTGCCAGCTCAGGAAAGATCCAAATTCAAGAGCACCTGGGTGGATCAGTTGGTTAAACTTCAGACTCTTGATTTCAGCTTAGGTCATGATCTCACAGCTCATGGGTTTGAGCCCCGCATTGGGTTCTGCACTGACTCTACAGAGTGTTCTAATAGCATAAAATTTCATTTGTTCCAATTCAGATATTAAGAAAATTTAATGAAAAATCATTAATGAATGCTTTAAGTTTTCAGCCTAAGTTACAAATAAACGAATACGAGGCTATATCCATTACCATCCACCCAAAAAGGATCTGCTGAGTCATGGATTTAGGGGAGCATTAAATAATCAGTGAATACACAGTTATAAAGATAAACTTTGTTCAAGCTAAAGTTTACTAACAGCCCACCCTACAAGCAAACTCAAAGCATCACCTCAAATCCATGGATTTTACCTTGGTTCCCGGTACTGACATCAGTTTTGCTGGAGCTAACCATCTCCTAGCCTCCCTGCCTAGTAGGTGAAAGTTAGCTTTCCTGCCACAGGCATGTAATCTGTTAAAAGCAAACTGCTTTTTCCTGCTAGAAGCTAAATAACTCATTCAGGGATCTCCACTTCATTAGCACCATGATTTAGCCAACTGAGCAGACTGCCTCCGAACCATATGTTCACAGACTGCGAACAAAAAGGAAAGAAATTTCTGGAACTCCTCTGCTCTCCTTTATTGCTTTCAGTCTGGATTTACTTAAACCATTCAAGTGTTGGGTTCCTATCCAGTATTTAAATTACTCAGGCAAAGGAGCTTGCCCAGTTTCCATCTCTCTCTCTCTCTCTCTCTCTCTCTCTCTCTCTCTCTCTCTCTCTCTCTCTCTCTCTCCTCTCTCTCTTTTGACAGGTTATAAAAGTACTATCTGTTTATCCACATCCTCTCTTCCAGTTTTAACTCGTGTCTGGGAAAGACATCAAGGGCTACCATAAAAATAGAGCAAAATAAAGTTGCAGGCAAAGAAAGGAGGAGAACGTGCAGTCTTCTCCATCAGTCATAAATCCACTGTTCTCCATCCCCCTCCCCTGCCCCAACCCTGCTCGGCAGTCACTAGCATCTCCTATCTCTGGACTGACAGAGCCAGTGGGTGGAAAGCAGACTGAGAACTAGAAATTCCATCTGGCACTAAACTCTAAAATTTAGAAATGTAAGTTCAAGGCCTCTAGCAGTTTACCTAGATTCTTCCATTTAGTCTATCAGAGCAGGAGATTAGAACAATTTACCAATGGGGCACCTGGGTGGCTCAGTCAGTCAGCACACTTTCAGCACAGGTTGGGAGCTCACAGTTCATGGAACGGAGCCCCAGCCAACAGTACAGAGCCTGCTTGGGATTCTGTCTCCATCTCTCTCTGTCCCTCCCCTGAGTGTGTGTGCACTTGCGCTCTCTTTTAATTAAGTAAGTAATTAATTTAAAAACAAAAAACAAAAAAGAAAAAGTTATCAATGATGGTATGTTATAGAGAAAAAAGCAGATGTGTGTCAGGGCATTCTCCATATTCTCTCTTTAGAAAACTGAATAAAGCTGAAAAGACAGTGAGAGAGAGAGAGAGAGAGAGAGAGAGAAAATAACATTCAAGAAAGTCTTACTTAACCTAAAAACCTTCCCAATACATGGAAATTCCACATCCAATCATACAGAATAATGCACAGCAAGTGAGAGCTCCATCTTGAAATAAGTAGAAGGCTTAGGTCAATCACAAAGGAAAATCAGCTACTGAAGGTATCAGGCAGCTTCAGAGCACAAAGTGCAGAGAAGGAAGAAATGCTAACAGGGGAGCTGAGTATCTGCAGACCCTTCCCTGGGGGCATGTGCCAAAGCCACAGTTCTCAGGGGCAAAAGCCACAGCTGGAGGGAGAATAAGAAACAGTCAACACCAATGATCTGTAGGATCCCAACACAGCCAGTCTCCCCGGAGATGTCCTCCAAGTTCAGATGCGGTGCAAGGCAGGAGCTAAGGAAGGAAGTAAAACAAAACAACAAAAGCCTGTAAAAGAGTAGAGGAAAAGTGCCCCTCTCTCTTTGTTTTGAGGAGACAAAGACCCACCAGACTCTCAACAGAAATGCTATTAAAGAAAATGAAGTAGCGAATGAAGAAAAAGGATCCAGTAAACACTTGTAAGGAATTCGAAAGGGAGGAGGTGAGGAAGGACCCAAGGAGGGAGGTGAGGACAGACCCGGAGGCCAGCGGTGCGGTAATCCTGAGAACATGTGGCCCCAGATGAGAACAGGTCAATCTCTAGAGAGGTCTTCTGGGGAAAATAATAGAACAGCCAGAACATTTAAGTCGCTGGAGAAGACTCTTGATAAGACACGCGGCAGGGATGGCAGACCATTCTGAAATGTAGTCCTGACGGAACGAAGAAAGCTACACCAAAACTGAGCAAATGTTTACTCCATGAAAAAGCAGAAGCTGCCTGAGCCTCCTACTTTGTTCAATTGTGAACATTAATAAAATACTGGCTGCAGTGCAAGCGTATTTAAATCATGGATAGAAAAAATTGTGATTGAAGAGAATGTATAAGGAGTTAAACCTTCATCCATACGAGGAAACCAACACATAATATCCAAAATGGAAGTTTTTTAAAGCAGTAAAGCATACTATTTAGAAGTAAAAACCTAATTAACCACAGAACAAAAATTGTTGAAATTTTTTATTTAGGCAGGGATGAGGGGATGAGGGGAGGACAGGGTGAATGATAGCTACTTTAGTTACAAGATTTTTAACACTATTGGCCAATGTACAAGCTTAATAAAAAGTACTTGGCATTTTCTTAAAGCCATGATATAATTTTATAACTATTTAATTAAAATTATGAAAACACATTTTCATTTCCAAAACAGGACATGTGCATCCTATAAAAACTTTTGTTATGGAGAAGAGCTAAGAGGAAGTTTCATACCTATGGACTATAACATGTGCATTCACACAGCATCTGAGAATTGAAAAAATAAAGCTATCCTTTCAATCTCAATTGTAATAATGTATACCTTGGGATTTCTGGGAAATAATTGCTTGAAAAACCCACAAACCACCCAAGACACACAGCATGATTAACAAATGCCAGCTTTTATTTATTTATTTATTTTATGTTTTTATTTATTTTTGGGAGAGGGAGACAGCGCGAACAGGGGAGAATCAGATAGAGAGGGAGACACAGAATCTGAAGACAGGTTCCAGGCTCTGAGCTAGCTGTCAGCACAGAGCCTGACACGGGGCTCGAACCCATGAACTGTGAGATTGTGACCTGAGCTGAAGTCGGAGGCTTAACCAACTGAGCCACCAGGCACCCCCAAATGCCAGCTTTTAAAATTGTATCAAATAATGGCTGAAGTCTTCAGTGTAATGATACAATCATCTTCCCATGAACTTGCATCCATTTATCCAACAAATATTTATTTATTAATAGTTTATTTTCAAATTGGTTTCCATTATCCAACAAATATTTAAACCAATGCTTGGATTAATTGATGGAGCACCTACTAATTGTCAGGTGTTTGCTAAATAGAATACAAAGATGATATTAAAAAATAAGTCTTGCCTTCAGGCAGCCCAGGGAAGCTCACGTACCCTCTCATGGTCTCCGTTGTCTCAAACAAAGATTCCCAGATGCCAGAATACCTCACAGTTTAACCCCAAACCAAGTCAACTTAGGTATCGCTGTCCTTGCTCACATAGACAGTTTTCAGGGCCTGCTGTGTGGTGATTCCAGTACTCCCACCACAATTCCTCAGCAACACTAACCATTGTCCAGAATTCCTACAAGACGAAGACATGAAGTTACTGCTCAACATCGGGGCCATGTCACTTTGTTCATGGACAACAAGTGCGTTGTTCCAGCTGAAATAGGAACTGTCCGTCCGTGTGAGAGCTGTAAAGTCACTCTCAACATGTGTGGAAGTGCAGACTAAGTCCCTTCCTTTCCTTCTAGTCCCCAGGGATAAGTAGCCGCCTTAACAACTGTTGGGTTAATGTATATACTACTGTAGCTCCTGTACACACACTATGAGGAAGTAATAAAGCTTTTACTAGAAGCGTCATGTGACCATCTGTGGAATATCTCATAGTTATACACATGAATAAGCCTGCATTTTCTCTATATAAACAACATGTATATATTTAAGGCTGTGTTTTCTCTATACAAACAACAAAAACAAAAAGCTAACAAGACCCTTAAGAAGTGAAAATAGGTTGGCTCACTTCAAGTAGGACTGTATATAATGCACAATTATCCGTGGTCTCCTTTCTCCATTTTGATAGAGGAAGATCATAAAAAAACATAAACTCATTTAGTCTCATTCAAGATAATTTTAATTTTAAATGCTTTTCTGTAAAAGGATAAATAATAAGAATGAATAACAAGAACGTAGTGGTTCATTGGTGACAATCACTGTGGTACATTACTAAGGAAAAGGAAAAAATGGGTCAATAAAATTTCAGTGGAGCCACGCTTTCTTTCCCCTTTTGGAAAATAAACCTGACTTTTAAATTCAATGTTAGCTTGACCTTTGAACTTGGAAAGAGAAACAACCAATTAAACCTTCCCTCATATACTAACAAGAGTTTATAGAAAAAACACAGAGCGATGCCCTAAGGAAATCTGTAATGAACAAGAATCAATCTGCATCAGAACCTATCGACTTGGTTCTCAAGCACTTAAGATCTCAGAACTGTGAGTCCCAACAGTAACCGGGGTCAGTTTGTCTCCAAAAAAAGCCTCATTTTTTTATATCAATATACTCCTTTTAAGAGACAATATTGCAAAGTAGCTAAGAGCTTTTGGCATTAGTTTGATTCCTGACTTTGCTACATTGTCACCTGAGGTAGCTCATTTCACCAATGATTTAATTAAAAGAATACATTAATAAGCAATCTCTTAGAACTGCACTGAGAATTCCTTGACAGTATATCTAGCAGATGACCAGTAATTACTTAGTTAGTACCACCATCATTGTTTTAGAAAAGTCATTCATAATATACCCTTAAGATATTTTAAATACCCAAATCTATATGCTATGGTTTCTTTACTTTGTAACATTGTGTGTTTTCTCTTCTTTCAAACAGACGTGAAAAAGGCAATTCATCTATTTTGTTGGATTTTAAGATATAAGTTTATTTTCTGTTTTGTCTTTATCAGGTCAGTCCAATATTATTTTGTTTTTGAATTCACTAAGTTTTGCTTCTGTATTTACTGAGTTCTCCATCAAATTCTTTCCTTATCATACTGTTTTTCTCAAATGGTTTTTAGCTGAATGTTTACTTCATTTATAGGAATTGCTACATTAATATCTTCCTTACATTGTTCAGAATAGAATTATTAGAGTTTTGCTCCATCTGTTATTTCTAATGTACTATTTTTCACAAAAATAGAAAATCAAACCTTAACTATGAGCCCACACAATGATATAAATTGGCCAGGTCATGTGTATTTCTGGCAAACATACAAAAATAAAAATGAATATGGAAGGCACGATGAAACAAAGGGCAGTCATTCTCAACTCCGGCTGTAAAACATAGTCACTTGAGTAAATTTTTAAAGATTTTATTTTAAGTCATCTCTACACCCCACATGGGGCTTGAACTCACAACCTGGACATGAAGAGTTACACACTGTATCAAATGAGTCAGTCAGGTGCCCACGGGGTCACTTAGAGTACTTTCAAAGTATGGGATACCTCAGCCAAATGCACAGGTTTGTTTGGATTAGCAGGGGCCCTTTTATCAGAATTCTTCATATTCCTTGGTTCTCCATTTCTAAATTCATGGCATCAGAACTTGAGAATTTGGTCTACATGATTACAAGATTTTAGATGGCATCTTCTTTTCTATTTGTGTAGCTGTTATATGTATTAAGTTCTTTCTGTCACTGCTAATTGTCTTCCAGACCTATTTCTGAAACAGGTAAACCTAATATTCCCCAACATTAATGAGACATTAGCATGTCCTATATATATTAATATATTCTGGTCCCGTGATGTTCTGAAAATAAAAGCTATAGGACATATCTTCTTAATCAATTTTTATCTCATAAAAATAAAATGAAATGTAGAGGGTTAAAGTAAATATCAATAAAAGTGTAATATGTTCTTCTTGAGCACAGGTTTTTAGTAATTATCTGATAGATAGGTAAGTTTTATTATTTCTTTAGATTCTTCATTAAAAGCAAAAGAGATAAAAAAGGCAAATCTTTTGTGTAAACTCAGAATGTGGAAGAATATCATTTTTAGGACTGAATGCTTCTACCATATTACATACATAGAAATATTATTAATTCTAACATACAAATATCATACAGGGTAATTAATACACTTTGTACCCATTATCCAAGTGAATCACTGTGTCTTTGGGTTTTTTAAAATAATTTTTTAATGTTTATTTATTTTTGAGAGACAGTTGTGAGTGGGGGAGGAACAGAGAGAAAGAAGGAGACACAGAATTCGAAGCAGCCTCCAAACTCTGAGCTGTCAGCCTAGAGCCCCACACAGGGCTCGAACCCACAAACCATGATATCATGACCTGAGCAGAAATCGAACAGGCGCCCCTCACTGTGTCTTTCTAATGCTGTATCCACAACCTCTATACCCCCTAATATGCTGAATAAAATGTGAGTGGGGCTGTCATTCATTTATTTGTAATTTCCATACATATATCAATGTATATATGGATATTTTAACATTTGGAGCATTTGGAGTATTATTGGCGTTGACAGTCTAACTATTTGGGCCAGTGTGGCATGGGCAATACTCTGGTGTTCCCAGATCATCTCTTTCACTGCCACATCATCTGCAAGTCAAGGGAACACCCACACAGTAGCCAGCGCATCCAGTGTGGTAAGAGTGGAGTGTGCCTGGCACAAATCAGAGAGGAATTCACTACGTAACACGGACGGCCACTCCATCCCCACCTGCTGGCTTCCTATCTATCTGCCCCAGGAATCAAGGTCCATGTTTGCACACTGCTTTGTTTTCACTTGGCATCACGTTGGCCCGCGTGGTTCTAATGCGCTCACTCCTTTGTCACACTGTATGCCGCCCCATCATCGGTTGGCCCATTTCGGCGCTGATGGACATTGTCTCCCCTCTGCTGCAGTCACCCAGTTGTTCTGAACATGCCCGTACCTGTCTCTCCCTGGAAGCTGAGTTGCTGGGCAGCGGTGTATTTGCGTCGCCCGCTTGACTGGTTGAGAAGCACACTGGTTGCTTCAGTTCATACTCACACTGGCCAAATCTAAGTGCTGCTGTTGTTTCTGGTATCACCAACATTTGGGATTATTACTTTTAAATATTTGACAGTTTCCTGGATGAAACTATGTTCCGTGTTACCTATGAGCTTGACAAGTTTTTCACATCCATCAGTCAATCATTTGACTCCCCATCTCTATGAAATGCCTGTTAAATTTTTTGCCTCCTTTTTATCAAATTAATATTTCTCAATTGATTTAGAGTTCTTTATTCTGATTACAAACTGTATATGCACTACAAATGTCTCCTTAATGAATGACATTCTATTTCACTTTTTTCTATTTCTTTATGTTTATCAAGTTTATTTATTTATTTTGGGTGAGAGAGAGAGAGAGAACATGAGCTGGAGAGGGGCAGAGAGAGAGAGAATCCCAACCAGACCGCACACTGTCAGAGAGGAGCCCCATCTGGGGCTCAACCCCACAACTGCAGGATCATGACCTGAGCCAATATCAAGAGTCAGACACTCAACCAACTGAACTACCCAGGTGCCGCTCTGTTTCTTAATGAGTAGATGTTATTTTTTAATGTAACTGAATATATGAATCTTTTCTCCTTATTGCTTGTGGTTTTTGTTATTTATTTTGGAAATGCAGATATAAACATATATTTTTTTAATATTTTCCCCAAGTTAGACTTAGAAGTCTCAGATCTACTTAAGACTGATGTGGGCTAAGGCTTTACATTTTCTTTTGTGGCTAGTTAATTCCAAAGACCATTTTTCGGCAAAGATACCTTCTTACACACATAAGTCAATTTTGGGTTTTCGATCCTGTCCCCCTGTCACATTGGTTTATCTATCACATACTACCTTAATTATTCTAATGTTATGAAAAGATCATCATCTAGGAAAGCAGGGCTCCCCAATTTGCTCTTATTCTCCTCAGCTGCCTGTCTATTCCCAGGCTTCTGCTCTTCCATTTTTAAATCTCCTTGTCCAGTTACATTTTAAAGCTTGTCAGAATTTTGATTAGGCTTATATTCAATTTCTATTATAACTTAGGAGAAATGATACCTTTATTAAAGAGTCAATAAAATATGGAGGTTCCACAAAAATCGAGAACTGCTACATGACCCGGTGTCTCACCTGTGGGTACATCTTGAACAGCTATCTGCACTCCCTTGTCGACTGCAACATTAGTCACAACAGCCATGATATGGAAGCATGTAGGTGTCTATCAGTGGATGAATGGATAAAGGAGATGTGGTACACACACACACACACACACACACACACACAATGGAATATTATTTGTCCCTAAGAAAGAAGAAAATCCTGCTTTTTGCCACAACATAATGGCTTGAGGGTGTTATGCCAAGTGAAATAAGCCAGAGAGAGACATACAAATTGCCACATGAATAACTTATCTGTGGAATCCAAAATTAAAAAGTCAAACTCACAGAAGCAGAGAATAAGACAACTGGTTGATAAGGGTTAGGAGATGGGGGAAATAAAGAGAGGTCAGTAAAAGGGTATAAACTTCCACTCATAAGATGAATAATGTCTGAGGATCTAATATATAACATGGTGATAGGGTTGATAACATTGATTGTATAAGTGAAGAAAAAAGACAACTTCAAGACTGTAAAGTAAAGGTAAGCTGGAAGCTGGAAGAAGATATTTGCAATATATGCAAGATATGCATGTATCACATATTTGCATTTATATATACATATTTATGCAGTTATGCATATTCACATTTCACCTATAATACATATATCTGCAATATATATATACAGTACAATGCATCCATGTCTTTTATATATCTTATATATATATAATATTTACATATAATTGATTCTACAAATCAATTTTAAAAACGGCAAATAATGCAAAAATTTTGGGGATCTAATGTACACAATGGTGATTAGACCTAATAACACTATCTTACTTACTTAAAAGTTGCTAAGAGAGTAAATCCTAAATGTCATCACCATATACACAAGAAATGGTGATCACGTGATGTAATGGAGATATTAGTTAACACTATCATTGGTAAGCATTTTGTAATACACACGTAAGAAAATCATGTTGTATGCCTTACACTTACTCAGTTATACGTCAATTATAACTCAAGAAAGCTAGGGGCAGAGAGAGCAAACAACTGAATAGAAAAATGGGCAAAATATTTGAATAGGCACTTCACAGAAGAGAATATCAATGCCCAACAAAAATAAGTAGAAAGTGCTTCATTTTATTAACTACCAGGACAACACAAACTGAAACCGTAATGTGATAACGCTACACGCTCACACAAATGACTAAAAAGGTGGACAAGTCCAAATATTGGTAAGGATGTGAATCAAGTGAAAACCTCATCCACTGGGTGGTGGGAACATAAAGTGATGGAACCCCTTTGGTAAATTGCCAGGTCGTATCAATGATGCTGGGCATTTGCATGTCCCGTGACCCAGCACCAAAGATTCCGAGGTCTATAGAAATGAATACATGCACGCACCAATTCACGTGTATAAGAATATGCATGGAAGTACTCTGCATTATACCCCAGACTGGAAATAACCCAATGCTTGTCAACAATAGAAGGGCACAAAACTGTGGTATATTATCAACAGAACGTTACATAGTAGAATTCCACAAACTATGGCCCATGAGCCAAATCCAGCCCATTGCCTGGCTTTATAAATAAATCTTCATTATAAATAAAGTCTCATAGGAACTCATCCATACCCTTGTTTTATATACCATCTATGGCTGCTTTCACACTACAGCATCAGAGAGGAGTAGTTAAACAGCAACCATATGGCTCACAAAACTGACTGCATTTACACTCTTGTGCTTTCCAGAAAGTAGTTGCCAATCCCTGTTATATCCTAATGAGTCAGAGCAAATTACAACTACAACAACGTATGAATGGTTCTCCCAACATATTGATGAGCAAAAAAGTCAATCACATACTGATTTGCCAGTTTATATAAAGTTCAAGTACAGGCAAAGCTAATCTATGATGTTGGAATTCAGGATAGAAATTGCCTGAGTGGCAGGAATGTGCCCAGAAGGAGACATTAAATGAGTTTTTTGGATCCTGGTAATGTTCCAAAGTTTGATTTGAACACTAGTTAAACTAGTGTGTTTGCTTTGTAAATTTGGTCAAATTATACATTTATGATTTCTGCACTTTTCCATATGTGTGCCCACATGTTTCTTCAATAATAAGCATTTATTTGGGGCTACATTAAAACAAAATCTACCAACTATTGTCATGCTATTACAATGTTGTTACAATGGCATAAAATAGCATCATCATGAGCAAAATAGTAACATGATTCTGGAAAGTAAAAGACAGACCATAGTATAAAGAAAAGTAACTTATAATCTTTCTCTTATGGTTATAGAAAATAAAGCCAATAGAAGCTATTTGATTGGCCCAAATGAATTCACCTATTTTGTATAAGAGGGGAAATCAGAACTAGTCTTTTGGCTAAAAAATCCAGCTCTTTACCGCACAACATGATTCTCCCCATCAAAATACAGGAAAATAAAATAACCTATAAATGTAAGTTCAAAACAGCAAATATTTCAAAGAATTACTTCTTTGGCTATGTATCCTTTCTTTTTTCTTTTTTCAAACAGAACTGTAGAAACAAAGATAAAAACATGATTAAAGAGTGGGTCGATAACACTTTAAAAAACAGAATGTGTTGTTCCTCCAAGCCATGAGTCTCCATCACCATTCCATCATGCTATAATAAACATAAAAATTCCTTTCACGTTTTTAAACATTTAATCATAAAACATTTCAAATGTGCCGAAAAGACAAAAATAACTTGAAGTACTGTGTTAGAGTCTTAGAATCTTAGAGTCACTAGTTATAAACATTTTGATCTATATGTGTCTGACAATTTTGCTATTTTTTAATATTTTGAAAATGTTTTTATTTATTTTTGAGAGACAGTGCAAGCAGGGGAGAGTCAGAGAGAGAGGGAGACGCAGAATCCGAAGCAGGCTCCAGGCTCTGAGCTAGCTGTCAGCACAGAGCCCGATGCGGGGCTCGAACCCATGAACCATGAGATCGTGACCTAAGCTGAAGCCGATACTTAACCAACTGAGCCACCCAGGCACCCCTATTTTTTATCCTAAACAAAACGTTGATAGAGCCAATCACTCCCACTTACCAAGCCCATTGTATCCCTTCCCTCCCCAGAGGTAAGCACTAACCTCAATGTGGTATTTATGCATGCCGTAACGTATGATTTTACAAATTCACTATGTATGTCACTATAAAATACTGTTTTATTGATCTTAAATTATGTAAATGAATTTTCTGAATGCATTTTTATTTTAGGATTATTTTAAATGGAAAGTTCTAGATGGCTTACTTCAGAATAATTTTTCTATGCTCCTTTCTAGGACAGAAATCACTTGACTTTCATCCTCAAAGTGCTTCCAGAGGTGGATTATAATGGCAAAGTCCTATTGTGCCTGTCATATTTTATTTCTTAAACTGCCTGCATGTAAGTTCAATCTGGTATCTATGTTTATAATTAATTAGATCCCTAAATAGAAATGGCAGTAGAGAACAGAATCTTGTTGTTGTTGAAAGTATCAGAATTGGCTGCAGTTTCTTGAGATTTCTTTACAGTCCACGCAAGCTTTCCTATCTTCCGTGCAGCCGCAATAAGAAAGAGAATTGCCTTCTATTTCCTGACTCGGACAAGGTCATTCTTCTTTTATGGGGTCTTTGTAGAAAATAGCTTTCATTCTCAAAGCTTTGGTTATGTAGCTTTATTTTAACTCTTGTCCCTTGTTGGACAGGCGTGCTTCCGCCCCGAGCAGTCCCCCGACACCCACTCCCACCTCATCTCCCGTATCCAGTGGGTCTCCTGAGATCCTGAGCACCTGTCCGCTCTCCTCCATTCGTGGATGGAGCCACCTCCTCAAGCCAAGCCGACATCCAGTCACATCCTGCTGTGCCCTCTAACCTGTCCCCATTACAGCTGCTCTAAGGGAAAAAGGATCTAGGTTCCTAACATTTTTAAAGCCCTGCTTCATCTGATTCTTCTCAAGTTTCCAATCTCATTAGGAACTAGTTTTCTCTCAGTCTCTACCCTTGAACCAAGATCTACCCTTCCAGGTGCTTAAAGGTTCCGTGCTCTCATCCATCCCCATGGCCTTCGGCCAGGGCTCCGCCCTCCAGCCACGCACACTCCTCCTAAGAAAGGTCCCTCTGTCCCTCTTCCCTCATCCACGGCCCCTTGCTCTTTCCTTCACAGTCTTATCAGCGTGTGGGTGCTTCTACATCAACACCTCTCTCCCTCCTTAAACCATACGCTCCGTCAGAGCAGGAAACGTGTGTGTTTTGTTCAATATTCCACACTGAGTCCACAACACCTAGCAAACTCTTGACTTCCAGTAGGTGCTTGCCTGAGTAGCGGTTGAATTATGAAAATGGGCATTTGTATCAACGAAGGAACAGTGGAGCAAACTGGAGGGTGGCTTCTCCAACATCTAGCACTGTTCATAAAAAATGAGCTGAAGTATATAGAAAGAGCACCACCTTTACCCCCTGGGAACCAGCAGCTGGCACTGGCTCGCAGATGGTCCCCTGCGCGATGGCCTGGGCCGGAAGTGCCCCCCCACCCCCACCCACAGCAGCTCTGCTAACCAAAATCCTAAACTCAGGGTCCTGGGAAAGGTGACAGCACACGGGGGCGTGCTCAGGGAGGTGAGGGCCTATGATGTAGCAGCAGTGGCGAGTGAGCTGAAGACATCCGTGAAAGGAGGGAATACGGAGTCTGCTTTCCTCTGCTTTAGCTACTCCTCTTCCAGAGGGGCGGGAAGGACCTCCCGCGCCCCCTCCCACGTCTCCATGCCCTTGTCTTCCCCAAAGGTGAGGACCCAGCCTCTCCCTGCGCAGGGGGTCCCTGGGCTTTCCACATTCCCTGCGTCTTAATCTATGTGTAAATAAACAAATAAAACCTGCTATTTTTAAAATGTTTTCTTTCTTTTAGAGAGAGAGAGAGAGAGAGAGAGCGCGCGCGAGCGTGGGAGCAGGGGAAGAACAGAGAGAGCGGACGCAGAATCTGAAGCAGCTCCAGGCTCTGAGCTGTCAGCACAGAGCCCCACGAGGGGGCCCAAACCCAAGCTGTGATATGACCTGAGCCACAGTCAGCCACTTAATCAATTGAGTCACCGAGGCGCCCCCAAAACCTGCTATTTTTAATGAAAATGTTTCCCTTTATTTTTACCTTCTAAAGAAATAACTTTGGAAATATCTTTGTATTCAATACTTTTGTATTCCAATGATTTGCACCTCTGTTAGCTTCCATAATCCTATCTATTTCAAGGCCTGGCATAAGAATTTTGTTGGCCCTTGGTATGTATTCGATTCATTGCTAAGGAGTCTAGAAGGAAGAACCCCTAAACTGTCTAAAATTATTGCTTTCCTAGGATTTCAAGACCTTCTGTCTACATTTAAAGATAATAATAAAGCACTGCTGAGAGGTAGCTTAGGTACCTTTTGCCATTGAACAAATAGCAGGATAGTTGTTAGCTACAAAATTCCTAGACAAATGAAATTCATTCCAGAGGTGAACCGCTTCCAGCCTGGGGCAAAGATCTGTGAAAAAAGCAGTTCGTACAAAGAATGTACACAGAGAGCGCAAAAGCTCGAGAAAAAGAAAGCCCCACCAACGCAAGGATATTATCATTGCTTCGGAGTTCATGGTCTTCTAATCCCCTCAGTGTACAAAGGGAGCCGAGGACTCTTCTTCCAGATGTCGAATTTAATTGTAAGTTACATTAACAAAACCAGTAAGATTTAGAGACAAATGGACAAATGGAACCGGAGAGTGAAAAATTAACCAAACATTCGTATAGGAACTCGGTGTATACCAGAGGGCCATGAGAATTCAGTGAGGTTATTTTTATTTTACTTTGTAAATTTTTTTAATGTTTATATTTGAGGGCGAGGGAGGGGCAGAGAGAGGGAAACACAGAATGGGAAGCAGGCTCCAGGGTGTGAGCTGTCAGCCCAGAGCCCGATGTGGGGCTCAAACCCACAAACCGTGAGATCATAACCTGAGCTGAAGTTGGACGCTCAACCAAATGAGCCACCCAGGCACCCCTCGGTGAGGTTATTTTTTAAAAGTTGTGGAACTATTGTTATTGGGGGGGGGGGTTACTTAGATCTGTGGTCATTGACGAAATTTATCCTTCTCTTTCTGTTTTCTTCTTCATGGCCATGTAGCTAAGCAAGCTTTCCCGGCCTAACCTTTACTAAAGAGAAAATGCCTGAGTTCTGTGATGCCTGGGTGGCTCGGCTGGATAAATGTCCATCTTCAGCTCAGATCATGATTCTGAGGTTCCTGAGTTCAAACCCCACATCGGGCTCTCTGCTGTCAGTGCAGAGCCTCCTTCAGATCCTCTCTCTCTCACTTTCTCTCTCTCTCTCTCTCAAAAATAAATAAACATTTAATAAAAAAAAAAAAAAAAAGGAATGCCTGAGTTCTGGTGGAAGGAAGGTGGGCAGGGTAGAATCAACACAATTCCCAGGCCTGACACACTGAAGGTTATGCTGCATATCACCATGGCTTTTCCTCTCCTCTGACACCTGAAGGCAGGTGGCGAATACCAGAGCCACACATGGAAGGAGCCGGCATCCCTTAGCAAGTCTTACAGGAGGGGCGCCTGCCAATCAGGATCACTCATGCTGGTGTTCCATGGCAGACGTACATTTTTATTAGGTTAGTCCACTGAGACTTGGGGGTTTATTTATTAATGCAGCACTACATTTTCTAACTCAGATTTCTTTATACCATACACAACATGACACGTATATCATTAAATATAAAGGAGAAAACCTCTAGAATAAAAACAGGAAAACAATTTATGACACCAAGGTGGAAATGGAATGCTTAAATAAGACAAAAAATCAAAACAGAAAAGCATAAAGGACCATTTTAGCCACATTGAAATTAAAATATGTATTATGGGATACATTATAAGCATCATAAAACAATGAGAAGCAGATGGGGAGAAGATATTCATAATGCATAGGACTGACAAAGGAATACTGTAGAGAAAATCGAAATTCCTGAGAATATTTTCAAACAAAAAATACAATAGAAAAAATGAACCAAAGATAAACCAGGCAATTCACAGAAGATGAAATGTGAATAGGCAATGTAAATATGAAAACATGGCCAAATTACTACCAAATTATGAGTAATTGAGGAAATACAAATTAAACCACAGTGAGAAGTTTGACAAACATATCGAAGCCGAATAACACCACACGTTGACAAGGACAAGGGGTTACAGACACACTCAGCCACTGCCAAAACTAACCTGCATTTGTGGGGCCACTTTAATGAGCAGATGGAGGTGCATAAAAAGCCGCTGAAATCCAGTCAGTTCCACTCGGAGGCACATAGCCCAGCGGAGTCCTCACATGCACGCATATCCAAGAAAACTTAGCGTGGATACATACACTTACAGTTGCAGAAACTTGGAAATACCCTTTAAAGATCCAACAATAACTACAGGATAAGTAATTCTTTGGGGCACCTGAGTGGCTCAGTTCTTTAAGCGTCTGACTTCGGCTCAGGTCATGATCTTATGGCACGTGGGTTCAAGCCCCGTGTGGGGCTCTGCACTGACAGCTCAGAGCCTGGAGCTGCTTCAGATTCTGTGTCTCCCTCACTCTCTGCTCCTCCCCTGCCTATGTTTTTTCTTTTTCTCTCAATAATAAGTAAACATTAAAAACACATCCCCAGAGGCAAGGGAATCAAGAACAAAAATGAACTACTGGGACCTCCTCAAGATAAGAAGCTTCTGCAAGGCAAAGGAAACAATAAAAAAAAAACTAATAGGCAACCGACAGAATGGGAAAAGGTAGTGGCAAATGGCATATCAGATAAAGGGCTAGTATCCAAAATATACAAGGAGCTCACTAAACTCCATACACGAAAAATGAATGATCCAGTGAAGAAATGGGCAGAAGACCTGAATAGACACTTCTCCAAAGAGGACATCCAGATGGCCAACAGGCACATGAAACGATGCTCAGTGTCACTCATCATCAGGGAAATTCA